>ML418308.1:0-69637 GCA_005239525.1 Nicotiana knightiana | reverse complement strand
AACCACACATATCACACAGATTCCACACATAAGATTGAGTTGGTGCACATAACTCGCTCTCGAGAATATTCTGATAGTTTTGCCCTGGGTGGTTTCCTCCATAATATGCATAACGAGGATCAAAAGTAGAACTACCAACATCCAGACTCTCATAATTCCACGATGCCATATTTTTTTTCAAATTAACAAATACAACTAAAATAAAGAAAATAAAAATCACATACTAAAACAAATCAAACTTGAAACCTAGTAATATGTACACCTACAACTACACTTGATAATACCGTTAATTCTCCGGCAACGGTGCCAAAATTTGATCACGCTCAACTATGTCTAATAAAAGACTAAGCGGGCATTGCAAATATAATCGGGGGTATTATGCCCAGAGTCGATCCCATAGGGAATTTACGTATCAAGCAAGCTGTTAGAATACTCAACTGTCACTTGATGTTATTTAAATTACTAACACTAAAGATTAAAACTAAAGATTAACTACGCTAAGGTGTAAACAATTGTAATAAAGATCTAAGGTTATGGTTTCCCCCGTCGGTGAATTTACTTCTTGGATACTTTATATAGCTTGGTTAGTTGTCTTTATCAATCATGAACACTCTATCTACCATAAATCTCTCTCAAGTAATTATGATAATTTACTAGACGCACTCTCTCAAGTTACGCTAGCTAGATTGCATTACAGTTCACTTTAGATTGCACCCGAGGTATCGTTATCTCTAATCCAACCTCTAAACCCTCGGTTATGACTTTCATCTATACTCCGGGAGTGATGTTGTTCAAACAACTACCTAAATATGCACTCTCTTTCAAGTAGATACATAATAAATAGGCACAACTAATTGATGGCCATTCAATTAACTACAACAAGCACGTAGTTGAACAAATAGAGATTAATCAACCCGTCGGAACTCTATTAATAACATAATAAGTTCATCCTCCAACAGGTTCTACCAAAACTCTAGATTAAAGAAGTTAGCTAAACATGTTCAAAAGAATCAACTCTAAAATAACTTGCATAATGAAACTACAAAGTAATGAAGAAAATCTGTACAAATTGATGTCTTGCCGTCCGTCTCTTCGAATCTCCTCTAAGTTGTATTTTTGGGGTCTATTTATATGTTTAGGACAAACCCTAAATGTGTAGGAGACTTCTATTACAACCGGAAAATACTTAAACTCGTCAAAACTCGGAATTGACCGGAACCAGGGACCCGGGCGTTTGGGCTCAAACGCCCCCCTAAGGCTAGGGCAGACCTGGCGTTTGGGCTCTAAGGTCCCCCTAACGCCAGGGGCTGCCTGGCTTTAGGGGCCAAACGACTGGATAAGTCCAGGGTGTTCCCTCTTCACCTCTTAAGCGTATTTTCGACGTATTTGCATCCATTTAGCTCGGTTTCCATCTCTAATTCATCTACACATGAAATAAACTCCATTAAGCACATAAAACGTGTGTTTTTATCATTAACGCACATAAAATGTAAGGCATATAACATGTTAAACTATGAATTCTAGCCTCGCATCAATGAGGTTCACTCGACAAATATCAACAATTCACATGGATTTTCAGCAGAACAACTTCAAAAAATTGCCCATGCAGTGAGCTTATTAACTCAAAATAATGATTCTCCTGGTAACAGCGATGCGTATGCAAATACGGCAGGTTTATCTCTTTTTAACAGTGCTTCAATTAATTCTGCATTCACTAAACCATGGATCTTGGATAGATGATTGATCATATTACTTCTGATTCCATACTTGCGCAAACTGAATTTCCATCTGTACCCATTGTTAATTTGCCTAATGGGACATCAGTCTCAATTCATTCTACTGACACAATTTTATTCAACTCATCTATTACTTTAATTAGTGTCTTACATGTTCCCTCTTTTCGTTGAAATATAATGTCAGTTGCAAACTTACAAATGATTTCATTTGTTGTGCCTTGTTGTTTCCCACTTTTGCACCTTGTAGGACTTTGCTACGGGGTAGATGATTGGTTTGGGTAAAAAATATGGTGGTCTCTATTACATGTCATCACTGCAACAACCACCCATTTCTCATCAAGTTTCACAACCCAAAAATTTATAGCACGTGCGTCTAGGACACCCATCGCCTTCTCGCCTCAAATTAATTTCTCCATTATTACGTTCTCATAGTATTTCTTTTGATAATAATTGTGATGTTTACCCTTTGGCTAAACAGACGCGACTTGCAATGTCATTAAGTAAATATCTACTAGTGCTCCATTCGACTTTTACATTGTGAAATTTGGAGTCCCCGTAGAGTACCTACTCATTCGGGGGCTCGGTATTTTCTTACTATCGTGGATGATTTTAAAAGGTGCACTTGGTTATTTCTAATGAAATATAAGTCTCACACTTCACATTTGCTGCAATCTTTTATATCATTTGCTAAAAATCAATTTCATGCTTCGGTTAAAGTAATCAGGACAAACAATGGCACAAAATTTGAGCCCCTGAATTTTTTTTTCACTCTCATGGAATCGAATGTCAACATATTTGTGTCTCAATTCCCCAACAAAATAGAGTAGTTAAACGCAAGCATCGTCATATTTTAACTATCGCAAAAGCTTTATGCTTTCAGGCTCACTTACCAATCACCTTTTAGGGTGAATGTGTATTGACGACTACTGTCTACCTCATAAATCGATTACCAACCCCATTGTTACATTCTAAGTCGCCTTACAAATTGTTGTACTATCGATCACCATCACTCAGTCACCTAAATGTTTTTGGTTATTTGTGCGATGCAACTGTTATTCAACATAAACAAAAAATTGATTCTCGAGCCAAACAGTGCATCTTTGTTGGTTATCCTATCGATCAAAAAGGTTACGAGCTTTATGATCCGGAAAGAAAACAATTTTTTGTTAGTCGTGATGTCAAATTTTCTGAAACCATCTTTCCATTCAGTTCGGCTACACCAACTCCAACTTTTGAGTCACCTCAATCCTCTATTGAAATAATAGATAATTAGCCTTCTCCACCATATTTTATTAAAAATGTTCCATCTTCTCAACCTCAACCCATTGAACGAGCAGAATCTCACGAACCTAATATTACATAGAATATCTCTATGACCTACCCAATCTGAGATTATAGCAGATGACAATCATGACAATTCCAACCAACTCGTTCAGAACCCAACACCCGAAGAGCCCAATGAGCCTGTTTCAATCACTTCAGAGTTTATAGCTCCTTCATATCCTCCTTTAAGGCAATATCTTCGCCCAAAAAATCCACCAGGATGGCGTAAAGACTAGATAGTATCAGCTCAAGTCAGACACTCTTCTACTACGTCAAGTTCTGGAACAGGTACTCGATATCCTCTTTCTCATTTTATTTCTTACTCTCGCATCTCTTCAGCCCATTGTACATTTTTAGCTAACATTACAGGTCACACAGAGCCTTCTTCATATGATCAGGCTATCATTGATCCACATTGGCAACAAGCTATGAATGCAGAATTAGAAGCGTTAGAAAAACATAAGACGTGGAGGTTAGTTTCACTTCTTGCCGGTCAAAAAACCATTGGTTGCTAATGGGTTTATAAAATCAAATACAAATCAGATGGAACAAATGAGCATTATAAGGCTCGTCTTGTCGCAAAGGGGTATACGCAGGTTGATGGAATTGATTACCAAGAAACATTTTCTCATACAGCAAAACTCACGATACTTTGTTGTCTTCTTACAGTTGTTTCTGCCAGGAACTGCTTCGCCTATCAGTTGGATGTCCAAAATGCTTTTCTTCATGGAGACCTACCTGAAGAGGTGTATATGGAGCTTCCACCAGACTTTCACCGACAGGGGGAGAACACCGTATGTCGGCTCCACAAGTCCCTTTATAGCCTTAAACAAGTCTCAAGAAATTGGTTTCTGACTTTTTCAGAAGTTATTGATAAAGCTGGTTATCAACAATCAAAGGTTGATTATTCCCTTTTCACCGAGGCCAAAGGTACATCTTTCACTACGATCTTTATTTATGTTGATGATATACTTCTCACAGGAAATGATCTTCAAGAAAATTGAACGCATCAAAGGGGTTCATTTCAAATGCTTTCACATTGAAGATCTTGGAGACTTGAAATACTTTTGGGGTATTGAGTTTTCTCGTTCAAAGGAAATCATATTTATGTCTCAGAGAAAATATACACTAGACATTTTGGAAGATTCGAGACTCTGAGGAGCAAGGCCTGAAAAATTTCCAATGGAACAGAATTTAAAGCTCCATCAGATGGAATTCTATTGAATGATCCAACTAAATACAGAAGATTAGTTGGCAGACTAATTTATCTCACTGTAACAAGGCCTGGCATTGTATACTCAGTTTGAACACTTAGTCAATTCATGCACGAGCCTAGAAAATCTCATCGGGATGCTGCTATATGAATTCTTAAATATATCAAGTGTACTCCAGGTCAAGGTTTACTATTTCCTTCCACAAACGACCTTACTTTAAAGGCCTAGTTGTCGTGCTACAAGGAGGTTCGTCACAGGATATTGTATTTTTCTTGGAAGTTCACTTATCACATGGAAATCCAAGAAACAACTAGTTGTTTCCAGATCATTAGCAGAGGCAAAGTATCGAGCGATGGCAAACACTTGTTTGAAACTCACATGGTTATACTATGTACTTGAAGACTTAAGGGTCTCACGTGTAACTCCAGCAAAATTATTTTGTTATAATCAAGCTGCCTTACATAATTATAATTTTGATTACGTCCTTCCAAAGAAACAATCATGTGCAAAATACTTAATGTTCTAACTTTGAGATTTATCACGAACTAATTTACTTGAAACGTGATTACGATAGCATGAAAAGAAAAAATTATAGAAAACTAAAGTAGTAAACAAAAGTGATTCTAACTAGAGTAAAATAAGTACAATTAATTAATTGCAGATTAATTTATCTACCACTTCTATTCACAATTACCTCTAGCACATATATTAAAAACTACATAAAATATGTAACTATGTGACTAATGATTGTTTGTAAGTTGGCAGTAAATGATCGAAAAACAGTTCTTTGAACTACTCATAACTATTAGTAGTAATTATTTAATATTTATAGATATAACATATGTAATAATATAAACATAAAAAAGGAGTAAATTTTGGGGCCTCCTATTTTTGGGGGCCTAAAGCTTTCGCTTTGGTCGCCTGGGATCGAGCTGGCACTGAACAACCTTGTACAAGAGATTAAATTACTCTAATAGTATAAAAAAAATTATATTTTCAATGTATATATAAGTTAAATCCTTTGAATATGCCTAAAAACTTGACTACGTGTTGGGGGTTGATCTACAATGTCAAGTCTCTGCCACTGTTTTAAAAGGCGTGGGTGTAAGGCGAGGGGTTTTACATATGTCTCAGCGAGACGTAAGCCCCGAGACATGGGAAGTAAGCCCTATAGGTATTTTTTTAAATATTTTATAAAATAATATAATTGTAGTAAATATTTATAAACAGGTAAAATTGCATAAAAATTAAAAAAAACTACAAATATGTAAATATATATATATATATATATATATATATATAAGAAGACTTTTATTTTTCTCTCTCTAACATTTCGCTCTCGGCGCACGTTAACGTGGCCTAGCTAACGTGCGCTTGGAAGCCATGGGAGGGAGAGGCAGACCTAAGAAAAACCAGACGAAGACTGCAATTGATGACCAGCGATCAACGAAAACGAGGAATGCTGTATTAGAATTGTTTGTGTCACCAAAAGGGATACGAATCGAAGAACCAACTGGGAATTCCACTCCAAGGAACATGCAGAGTGGCTGGGTAAGGAGGAAGCAGATCTCTCTCGTAATAAGGGTAAATTGAAGGGAATTTTGTTACACTTGTAGCTGCACAAACTATAGGAGGTGGATCTGGGAATGGGAGAACTCAAGAGCAAGTGACGAAGGCTAACAACAACAGAACAGTACCATGCAACTATGGTACTGTTGAGAACAGTAAAAATGGTGAGATAAGGAATGAAAATAAGAATTAGTCATGGGCAAACGTGGTAGCCGGGAAAAAAACTAGCCATGAAAGGTATGAATTTACAGTTTATGGCTCCGGTTGTTCAAAATGGTAAGAAGATAGTGAAATTAGAGGCTGAGGATATTGAACAGGAAACTGACAAATGGAGATCTGCGATTGTCCTGTATGTAATCGGGGAATCACCTACTATTGGAGCTATGGAAAGATTCCTGAGCTCAGTGAGTAAATTCTCAGTGAAACTACAGATCTATTATCACAATGAAGACTACTTTGTGATAAGATTTAGCAATTTGGAGGAAAGAGATCAAGTGTTATATTCTGGGCCTCATACAATGAATAATCGACCTATAATTATGAAAGCATGGTCTGAAGATTTCAATTTGCATGATGAAGTACTGAAGACTATTCCCTTATGGGTGAAATTTCCTAATCTGCCGCTTAATTGTTGGAGTATGAAAGCATTAAGTAAGATAGAAAGTGCCTTGGGAAATCCTGTTTATGCTGATGAATGTACTACTGGTTCAATTAGAATTTCGTATGCACAAATGCTAATTGAAATGGACATCAGTAAGCCATTACCCAGAAATGTGAAACTTCAGGATCCTAAGGGGAGGCTAATCCAACAGGAAGTTGCTTATGACTGGGAGCCAACATACTGCACTAAATGTTTGAAAATAAGACATGATTGTACTGATGTTAAAAATGCACAACCACAAAGAATGATACAACAGAGGAAGGTGACCAAAGGCAAACAGATCTGGCTAAGAACTAATAGAGATAGTGTCAATGAAAAGAAAGAGACTGCACAAAATAAAATGACTGCATCAACTCAGCTGGCAGAGTCAGAATCAGAAGGGAAAGGTGCACAAAATAATGATGAGGGATGGATAACACTACTTGGCAAATCAGCAACAAGGGCAATTAAGGCTAAACAAAATGAAGAGCAGGAAGTAGTTGGGAATAATGGATTCCAAATCTTGAAAAATGATCAAACATATGATGAACCAGGTAGAAGCAAAGTGCAGCTAAGTAGCCCAGAGGTGCAGGAACTGTATCATGATCCTTACTTCATACCAGTATGAGTGTGATAACATGGAATGTTAGGGGGTTGAGTAAAACATATAAGCAGAAAGAGGTAAAGGAGTTCATAAAATGAAATAATAAAGATGTAATAGCTTTGGTTGAGCATAAAGTAAAAGAGCAGAAAACTAATGAGGTAATTAAAAAGATTGCACCTGGATGAAAATGGATGTCTAACTCTAGTACAAAGAACAAAAGTAGAATATGGGTAATTTGGGATCTGAGTTGAAGTTGATGAACAATTGATACATGGCCAGATTAGAATAATTTCAAAGTCAATCACATTTGGTTTTTCAACAATATATGGCTTGCATACCATTAAAGATAGGCTAAATATTTGGAGGAAACTGAGCTAGATTCATAGTATGCAACAAGGTCCTTGGATAGCTATGGGGGACTATAATGATGTTCTACATGCACAAGACAGACAACATGGTTCTGAGGTTCAAGATATGGAGACAAAATATTTTAAGGAGTATATGATTGATACTGGAATGAATGAATTATAATATGTGGGAAGGAACTACACATGGACTAACAACCATACTTATAGTAGGATAGATAGGGGCTAGTGAATGCTAACTGGATGATGACAATGCCTAATTTGAAAGTACAGGTGCTAGAGCCACTTGTGTCTGATCACTCTCCACTGAAATTGATGATCACACAGGTGCAGGGAATGAAAAACAGACCATTCAGATTCTTCAATTGTATAGCTAATCATCCTCAATTCATACAACAAGTTGAGCTAGCTTGGAAAGAAAGGGGTGCAAAAGGAATGATGCAGGCAGTCTGGATTAACCTCAAAAAGACAAAGGAGGTTATAAAAGGGATAAACATACAACATTATAAAGGGGTTGATGAAAGGATTAAAGAGACTAGGAAGAAGCTACAGTCAATACAAGAGGAAATAAGCCGCACACTACAAAAAATAGAGCTAATTGAGAAGGAGAAAGATTTGAAGTGTGAATTAGAAAAATGGGTACTGATTGAAGAGAGTATATACAAGAAAAGATCCAGAGTGCAATGGTTGAAGTTGGGTGATTCAAACTCAGCTTATTTCTTTGCACAGATGAAGAATAGGAATAGTTTGAATGTAATTCAAATTCTAACAAATGACATGGGAACTCAACTAGTGATGGAGGATGACATAGAGGCAGAAATATTGGGATATTATAAGAAGCTACTGGGGTCAAGAGCAGAAAACCTTCCAGCCATCAACCCAAATGTCATGAAAATAGGAGTAGTATTAAATAGATAACAACAATTACATCTTATCAAACCAGTGACTAAGGAAGAAGTATGAGAAGCATTGAAGGATATCAGCGATCTAAAAGCTCCTGGATATGATGGGTTTAAATGCAGTACTTTTCAAGAAATCCTGACAAATTATAGGAGATGATGTGACACAGGCTGTATTGGAATTCTTTGAAACAACTCAAATGTACAGACCTGTCAACTGTACATCCATTACCTTAATCCCTAAAGTCAGAAATCCTGCCAGCATTAAAGAGTACAGACTTATTTCCTGTTGTACTGTATTGTACAAAGTGATTTCTAAGGTTTTAACTAAGAGGTTGCAAGGAGTCATGGATACACTGATTGATAGTACACAGTCTGCATTTGTTCCTGGCAGAGTAATCACTGATAATATCATCCTTAACCATGAAATTATGAAAGGATATGGGAGGAAAGGTGTATAATCTAGGTGTATGATGAAACTGGATATGCAAAAAGCCTATGGCTTAGTAGAATGGGCTTTCATGGAACAAATACTGCATGCTTTAGCCTTCCCATAACAGTTTGTGAGGTGGATCGTGACATGCATGGAAATTGTCACCTACACAGTATTGATCAATGGTGCATTGACAAAGCCTTTTGAAGCTAGAAAAGGGTTGAGACAAGGGGATCCACTCTCTCCATTCCTATTTGTGCTTGTAATTGAATACTTGACAAGAAGCTTAATGACATTGAATCAGATCCCAGATTTCAACTACCATCCCAAGTGTGCAAAGATGCAAATCTTGCAACTTGGTTTTGCTGACGATATTTTATTGTTTTGCAGGGGTGATATAAGATCAGTCAAATTACTGTTCCGTTGCTTTATGGAGTTCTCAAAAGCTTCTGTACTGGTGATCAACAAGAATAAAAGTTCAATATCCTTTGGAGGAATCACACAAGATGCACAAGAGGAAATCCTAGAGTTTCTAGGAATTCAGAGAGGTGACCTACCAGTTAGATACCTGGGTGAACCACTAAACTCCAAAAGAATATCAATAGCTCAGTGTCAACCTCTGATTGATAAAATAGTGGGCAGAATAACTTCATGGACTTCTAAGGATCCAATTGATAAAGAGTGTGTTGTTCTCTATCCAAACCTATTGGGCACAAATCTTTGTGCTCCCTAAGAAGATCGCTAAGCTAATTGAAGCAATCTGCAGGAGTTTTCTATGAACAAGAGAAGGCAATGTGTCAAAGAAAGCTCTATTGGCATGAGAGAAAGTCTGTCTCCCCAAATCAGCAGGGGGACTCAATATCATGAACATAACTATCGGGAACAAAGCTGCCATATGCAAACAATACTGGAACTTATGCAAAGAAAATAAGAAATTGTGGATACAATGGATGCATGGCTATTACATCAAAGACATGAACATATGGGAAATTCAACTAAAGCAAACATCATGGATGGTGAGCAAGATTATGAAAGCAAAGATGACATTTATGGATGCAGGATTCAGCTATGATATCACAAAGATGAACAATTGCTCTGTTAAACACATATACCATAGACCGCGAGGTAGATTTGATAAAGTAAGCTGGACAAGAGTGGTATGTCATAATGCAGGATGCCCCAAATGATCTTTGTATTAACTATGACAGCACATGGCAAACTGTACACAAAAGACAGACTATAGAGATGGGGAATAAAGGTCGATCAAGAATGTGCCTTATGCAAACAAGATAATGAAACCATTCAGCATCTGTTTTTCAAATGTCCATATGCAAATGGACTGTGGAGTAAACTATTAGTATGGCAAGGTATCAAAAGGCCAGTGCAAGGATGGGATGAGGAACTAAGATAGGCTGAGAAGTGGACTAAGAGGAAAAATGCAACAACAGAATTATACAAAATGGCATTAGCAACAACTGTGTACTATGTGTGGCAATAAAGGAATGTTCGAATCTTCCAGGCCAAGGCAAGAGGATGGAAGTCAATATGCAAGCTTATAATACAGGAGCTTCACTGTCGAAGTAAATAAGAATGTAGATAAAATCCTACGTGGTTTAGACTGGTATCCGATGTAATAGATAGGAAATGTGTAAATAATAGAAAGGTGGTAAGGGGGTGAAACATAGGAAAGTAGGCAAATATGTAAGGGTTTTGATTTACTTGTAAATATTTCCTTGGTAAATGAAAGTTTAATATATATATATATATATATTTATATATATATATATATATATATATATAGAGAGAGAGAGAGAGAGAGAGAGAGAGAGAGAAAGCGAGAGAGAGAGATTTGCTCTATCCCTACAAAAAAACTAGTCAAAACAATCTGGTATACACTACTTACAAGCACAAGTAACTTGAGTCGAAAAGAATAAAGGTTTCTACACAGAGGAACAAAAAGGATGACTAATTAACCTGCAATTTGAACTTTGAACTAGCTGCTATGAAGGAGAATGAAGTTCTCTTTGTATTTGTAAAAAAAATAATTGAATATTCGTTGCTTTTAAGAGATATTAGTAGACTCGCGGACAAGATAAAGAATTGGAAAAGACCATAAATTAGGTTTCAATCAATAAAAAAAGGTTTTGACTTTTAAATTTAATTCTTTTCAGCTCATTTTTAAAACTTTTGAGTAATTACAAGCCGACTTTTGAGAATTTAGGTATTATATGAAAGACTTATTCACAAAATTTTTATAATTTGAAAAATTATCTGCGACTTGCGCCTCACTGCAAAAACGTGCCTCAAACGCCCGGGCGTACGTCCCGAACGTCCCGAATTGTTGGGCGACGCCTCTTGATACTTTCGCCCCATACCATCGCCTCGGGGTATTTTTGATGCGCCTCGCCCCAGGGCTCATCCCGAAAACGCATTTTTAAAACACTGATCTCTGCCACATAATCATCAATCTAGAGACCCTATCCACATATTCTTTTTTCTTTTTTACGATTTTTTTTTTCAATAACGTGTTTCTACATGAAATTTTATACGTTTTTGGAGATTTTCGAAAATGAGTTTTTCAAAATCAAAAAATAGTGATTTTGACTCAATTTTTTTGGATTTTTTTTCCTACTCACAAAACTACAACATTTTTTCGAGTGAAATGTCTGCCCAAACATAATTTTAAATTCCAAATCTTACTTTTCAACATAACTCCAAATACTACAATTTTTCGAAAATTGCAAATTTATATCAAAACGCCTACTAAATGCCAATTGGCTTAAGATTGACTGATTTTGATTGTTGCTTTTAGCGGGGAAACTAATATTCAAGTAATCTAATAATTAAGAGGAACTAATTAAGCAATCTGATTACTGAATCTTTTAGGTTTGGCAAGTGAAAGAGCCACAAAGATACAATTGTTCTAGTTTCGCAATCTTAATTAATTAAGTAGATTTCAAAAAATTTGACTCCCAATAGAATGTGTAGATTGCGTGTAAAAAGTCTAACTAACATGTACTATCACCTGAATTTGCCACTACTGAGCTTTTTGGGCGGAAAATTTTGACAGAAAGATGCATCACATAGTTGTCGTACGAACTTAAGTTTGTGCATTGATAATATAAAAGTTTTATAAAAAGTCAATGTATATAACTTAAATACTTTTCTTTTACGTTCAATGACAGTGAAAAGGATGATATATCATTATTAGGAGGTAAAGCAGCCTAACAGTATGCGCCTCCCGTAATGAAACCAAAAAATCATAAGGTGCATGCATTAAATCGTAGCTTTTACATGTTGTTTAATCTTTAATTGTTAGCGAATACATATCCCTCATTAGTTGTGTAAGGATTTCCAAAATTGTAACGATCTGGCCGTTCGTTTTGAGAGTTATAGCCTTGATCTCATATTTATTACTTCCTCCCTATCTTTTTCTGCTTATGTGACTTGTTAGGAGGTTTTGGGACACTTAATCTCTAAAACGGAAGCTTAAGTTTTAGGATTTTGACCGTAGTTGAAACTGTGTGAAGACGACTCGACAATGGAGTTTCGTCGGTTCCATTAGCTCGTTGGGTTATTTTGGACGTAGGAGCACATTTGGATTGCGATTTGGAGGTCTGTAGCTGAATTAGACTTGAATTGGCGAAGGTTGAATTTTTGGGAAGTTTGACCGGAAGTGGACTTTTTGATATCGGAGTCAGATTCCGATTCCGGAAGTTGGAGTAGGTCCGTAATGTCAATTATGCATTGTGTACAAAATTTGAGGTCAATCGGACGTGGTTTGATAGATTTCATCATCAGTTGTAGAAGTTTGAAGTTTCAAAGTTCATTAAGTTTGGATTAAAGGGTTATTCGTGTTTTTGTTATTGTTTGATGTGTTTTGAGGGCTCGACTAAGTTCGTATGGTGTTTTAGGACTGGTTGATATGTTTGGTTGAGGTTTCTTTCGCGTTCACGAAGAAGGAATGCTTGGGCAGTATTTAAACATTTCAAAATCGAGGGTTTAGCCATTTTTATCAAAACTTGAGATAGAGAGTTCAGATTTGGATAAGATTTTGAGGGATTTTCAGAGACATCGATTGGGTAATGATTTTTTTGGCTATATCCCACTAATCTACCATTAATTCCATCCTTTAATTTCAGATTTGGGTTGAAAATTTTGGGGAAAATGTGAGAAGTTCTTCAACTAAGTTTTTGAGTTTTGATATCGAATTTGGATAATTTTGGTACGAGTGAAATCATCAGTGAATGGGTGTTTATATTTTATGACTTTAATCTAATTCCGAGATGTGGGCCCGGGGAGGTTTTTTAGGGCGATTTTCAAAATTCTTGATTTCATTAATTAGATTAGTATATTATAGTTGTATTTATGGTATGTAATTATTTTGATTAGATTTGGGCCATTCGGAGTCGGATAATAGAGGAAAAGGCATTCTTATTGGCTGATTGAGGTTGGTTCGAGGTAAGTGGCTTGCCTAACCTTGTGTGAGGAAAATCCTCTTAGGATTTGGTACTGTCGTGATATGTGAGCGTCGTGTACGTGAGGTGACGAGTGCGTACACGGGCTATTTGTTGTAAAACCCTATTTTTTACTTAGTAGTAACCTGTTCTCATCTTAATTGAGTTATACCAGCATGAGTAGTTATCCTATTTAGTCTAATATCGCATGTTTACGTACTTTAACTGCTTATTTGAACTCTGTGCAGCATGCCTAGTTGATTTCCTGCTTTTCCTTGATCTTTATCAGTCTTAACTGTATAATTCCTGATGTTAACTGTTGTATTTATCGGTTTGAGCTATGTGTTTACTTTTGAGACTATAAGGCGGTACCTCAGAAGTACTCCCCTCATATTTACTTTTGAGACTACGAGGCGGTTTTGAGACTACGAGGTGGTACCTCGGGAGTTCTCCCCTCATTTTTACTTTTGAGACTACGAGGCGGTACCTCGGGAGTTCTCCCTGCACATTTACTTTTAAGGCTACGAGGCGGTACCTCGGGAGATCTCTTTGCATATTTATTTTGGTACTACGAGACGGTATCTCGGGAGATTCCCTGCTGCTTACCCCTGTGTGTTGTACTACTATTTTGCTATGTTTTCCTTATTGTTAAACTCCAGTCTCTTATTATACTGCTACTTTCTCCTACTTTATTTATTATATAGCAGTCGGCGCTAAACTGACCTCGTCACTACTCGACCGAGTTTAGGCTTGGCACTTATTGGGTACCGTTGTGGTGTACTCATGCTATTCTTCTATACATATTTTGTGTGCAGATCCAGGTGCTTATTATCAGCCACGTCATCAGTGAGCAGTGACAGTTTGGAGATTTCAAGGTATATCTGCCGTGTCCGCAGACCTCGAAGTCCCCCTCTATTCTTTCCTATGTCAATTACCTTTTGTACTTCTTTTATTAGACTCTGGTGTATAAAGATACTAGTTTCCTTCTGTAGCTTGTGACTTATGATGTTCTGGGTTTTGGGAAGACTGTGTATTTCTAGAGTATTGGTTATTGTACATGTCGAGCGACATTGTTACCAGTTATTTAGTTATCTGTTGCAGTTAGTTGTTAAGTTTTATTTTCATTTTTGTTATTTCCGTAATTTGTTAGGCTTACCTAGTCGTAGAGACTAAGTGTCGTCGCGACGTTTCACAGAGGGAGTTTTGGGTCGTGAAAATTTAGTATCAGAGCTCTAGGTTCACAGGTATCGTGAGTTACAAGCTGGTTTATTAGAGTCTCACGGATCAGTATAGAGACGTCTGTACTTATCTTCGGGAGTCTATAGAACTATTAGTTAAAATTACACTTCTTTGATTCCATGTAGTGCGATTATTGTTGACCTCAAAATTCTAAACTTCTGTCTTCAATTCTCTCACATATGGTGAGGACACGTACATGTGGATCTGATGACCAGGCACTCGGGCCCCCTTTTAGGGCTGGGAGAGGTCGGGGCGGGGGTAGAGGCCGAGGACATCCACGTGGTGCAGCTAGAGCACCCCCACGAGCTACTGTAGATGAGCCACCCGTAGCCCCAGTCGGAGCGCAGGAACCTGAGATGCTTGTTGCTGCACCATCCCCCTAGGAGACTCTAGCCCAGTTTCTGAGAATTTTTAGCACCTTGGCTCAGGCTGGATTGATTCCATTTTCTCCTGCCACATCTCAGGCCAGGGGAGGAGCATAGACTCCCGCTGCTGGTACTCTAGAGCAACGGGTTCAGGTCGATCAGGTTCCAGAGATTGTACCGATGCAGCCAGTAGCTCTAGCTCAGCCCGAGGCTAATACAGCAGTTTCTGAGGCGAAGCAGCTCAGACTTGAGAGGTACAAGAAGTACCACCCAATCCACAATGATGCCCAGGGTTTTATGGAGGAGTGTCACCATATTCTCCATACTATGGGTGTAGTGGAGTCGAGTGGGTTTTTTTTTACTACATTCCAGCTTAGAGGAGCAGCCTATAAGTGGTTGCGTGCTTATGAGTTGGGTAGTCCGGCTGAGGCAGCTCCACTTTCATGGACTTAGTTCTCGGACATGTTCTTGAGGGAGTACGTTCCTCAGAGTCTCAAAGACGCATGGCGCACGGAGTTTGAGCAGCTGTGCCGGGGTGCTATGACTGTGTCAGAGTATGAAACTCTCTTCAGTGATTTGGCCCGACATGCACCAGCCTTGGTTGCCACAGTTCGAGAGAGGGTTCATCTATTTATTGAGGGACTCCATCCTAGTATCAGGATTAGCATGTCCCGGGAGTTGGAGATGGATATTTCTTACCAGCAGGTGGTGAGTATTGCTAGGATGTTGGCGGACATGCTTGATCAGGAGAGAGAGGAGAGGGAGGCCAAGATGTTTTGAGAGTCTGGCACTATAGTGATACTCGTGCCCCAGCTGTAGTTCGCCATGGTAGGGGTTATGTGAGTCACCCCGTTCATTCAGCTCTTCCAGCCGCCAGTGGTATTCCGGCCCCTTCTAGTCCCCAGGAGCCTTATTGTACTGCAAGTGTCTAGTGTACCTCCCGCACAGGGTGCTTTCAGTGGTCAATCGAGCAGACCTAGCCCGAGCCAGTCATAAGCAGGTATGCCCTCCGAAAGATTGTTTTGAGTGTGGCAACACTCGCCATATGGTGAGGGATTGCCCCAGACTTAGAAGGGGTGCAACTCCATAGACTTCTCAGGCATCGCATGCTCCAGCGGGTCCTTAGTCTATGATTACAGTACCAGTTACCACCCCACCTGCTCAGCCAGCTCGAGGTAGAGGTCGGTGAGGTCAAGGTCACCCTAGAGAGGGAGGCCATGCTAGATATGCTCTTCCCGTCTCGTACAGAGGAAGTTGCTTCGACTATGTCATTACAGGTATTGTTCCGGTCTGTCATAGAGATGCGTCGGTTTTATTTGATCCAAGATCCACTTGTTCCTACGTGTCCTCTTATTTTGCCCCGTATTTGTGCGTATCTCGTGATTCTTTGAGTTCTCATGTTTATGTGTCTACACCTCTGGGAGATTTCTCAGCATGGTAGACTTTGATATTATTTTGGGCATGGACTGGTTATCACCCCATTATGTTATTCCTGATTGTCATCCTAAGACCGTGATGCTGGCTATGCCAGTATTACCGTGATAAGAGTGGAGAGGTACCTTAGAGTATACTCCCATTAGAGTTATTTCATTTCTTAAAGCTCAACGAATGGTTGAGAAAGGGTGTGACGCGTATCTAGCTTGTGTGAGAGACGTCAGTAATGATACCTTTACAGTTGAGTCAGCCCTAGTAGTGAGGGACTTTCCAGATGTATTTCCAACTGATCTTCTAGGAATGCCGCCCAACAGAGATATTGACTTTGGAATTGATTTGTTGTCGGGCACTCAACCCATCTCTATTCCTCCATATCGTATGGCTCCTCCCGAGTTGAAGGAGTTGAAGGAGCAGCTATAGGAGTTGCTTGATAAGGGCTTCATTTTGCCCACCGTGTCACCTTGGGGTGCTCCGTTCTTGTTTGTGAAGAAGAAATATGGTTATATGCGTATGTGCATTGATTATTGCCAGCTGAACAAAGTGACAGTGAAGAACATGTATCCATTGCCTCGTATTGATGATCTATTTGATCGGTTACAGGGTGCCAGGGTGTTTTCCAAGATTGACTTACGTTCAGGCTATCATCAGTTGAAGATTTGGGAGCCAGATATCCCGAAGACTTCTTTCGAGACTCGGTATAGTCACTACGAGTTCCTTGTGATGTCATTTGGGCTAACCAACGCCGCAACAATATTTATGCACTTGATGCATAGTGTGTTCTGACCCTATCTTTACTCATTCATCATTGTGTTTATTGACGACATTCTGGTGTACCCCCGGACTCGAGTGATGGGATCCAGGTGGATCCGAAGAAGGTTGAAACAGTGTAGAGTTGGCCTAGACCATCCTCAGCTACAGAGATCCAGAGTTTTCTTGGGTTGGCTATGTATTACCGTTGTTTTGTAAGGGTTTCTCGTCTATTGCAGCACCTATGACCAGGTTGACATAGTATTGGTATTCCCTACAAGTTCGAGGTCTTATACTTATATTGTGATGCGTCGCGGATTGGTCTCGACATGATGTTGATGTAGGACGGTAGGGTGATCTCCTACGTATCCAGACAACTGAAGGTGCATGAAAGGAACTATCCTGTCCACGACCTTGAGTTAGCAGCTATAGTTCATGTCTTGAAGATTTGGCGACACTATTTGTACGGTGTCCCTTGTGAGATCTACACCGGTCATCGGAGTTTGCAGCATCTTTTCAAACAGAAGGATCTTAACATGCATCATTGGAGGTGGTTGGAGCTGCTTAAGGATTATGATATCACCATTTTGTACCATCCGGCTAGGCCAATATGGTGGCCAATTCCTTGAGTCGCCGGGCGAAGGGTTTGGGGAGCTTAGCATATCTACCAGCACTAGAGAGGCCATTGCCATTGGATGTTCATGCCTTAGCCAACCAGTTTGTTAGATTGGATATTTCTGAGCCAAGGCGAGTGTTGGCTTGTGTGGTCTCTCGGTCTTCTCTTTATGATCGTATCAGGGAGCATCAGTATGATGACCCCCATCTGCTTGTCCTTAAGGAAACGGTCCAACACAGTGATGCTAAGGAGGTCACTATTGGGGATGATGGTGCATTGAGGATGCAGGGTAGGCTATGTGTGCCCAATGTGAATGGTTTGCGTGAGCTGATTCTCTAGGAGGCTCACAGTTCGCGATACTCCATTCATCCAGGTGTCGTGAAGATGTATTAGTACTTGAGGCAGCATTACTGGTGGAGGAGAATGAAGAACGACATAGTGGAATATATAGCTCGGTGTCCAAATTTCCAGCAGGTAAAATATGAGCATCAACGACTAGGTGGATTGCTTCAGAAGTTAGAGATTTCGGAGTGGAAATGGGAGCGAATCACTATGGATTTCATTGTTGGGCTTCCACGGACTCAGCGAAAGTTTGATGCAATTTGGGTGATTATAGATAGGCTGACCAAGTCAGCTCATTTCATTCCTGTGATGACTACCTATTCTTCCGAGCAGCTGGCTCGAGTTTATATCCACAAGATCGTCAGGCTTCATGGAGTATTGGTATCCATCATCTCTGATCGATATACGTAAATTACATCACGGTTCTGGACGACCGTGTAACATAAGTTGGGTGCTCGAGTAGATTTGAGCACAACATTTCACCCTCTGACGGACGGACAGTCCGATCACACTATTTGGATATTAGAGGATATGCTTTGTGCGTGTGTGATGGAGTTTGGAGGTTCATGGAATCAGTTCTTGCCACTTGCAGAGTTTTCCTACAAAAAAAGCTATTAGTCGAGCATCCAGATGGCACCGTATCAACTAACAGGATCGACTTCGCATAGCCTAGTCTAGACAGAAGAGTTATGAGGATTGGAAGGTTCGCGATATTGTATTCATGGTTGGAGAGCAGGTCCTGCTCCAGGTGTCACCCATGAAGGGTGTTATGAGGTTCGAAAAGAAGGGCAAGCTAAGCCCAAGGTTTATCGGCCCATTTGAGGTGTTGCTGTGTGTTGGAGAGGGTGTGATCCGTCTCATGTGTTGGATTTCAACTCAGTTCAGTTGGACAAGGATTTATCTTATGTTGAGGAGCCGATGGCTATTTTAGACAGGCAAGTTCGAAAGCTAAGGTCGAAGAACATTCCCTCCGTGAAGGTTCCGTGGAGGGGTCAGCCGGTCGAGGAGGCGACTTGGGAGACCGAGCATGATATGCACAACCATTAAGTTTGGATTAGAGAGCGATTCGTGTTTTTGTTGTTGTTTGATGTGTTTTGAGGGCTCAACTAAGTTCTTATGGTGTTTTACAACTAGTTGGTATGTTTGGTTGAGGTCCCGGGGCCCTCGGGTTAATTTTCGGTGGTTAACGGATCATTTTGGACTAGTGAAAAATGACAGATTTTCTGGTGTTCTCCAGTTTTGGTTTCCTTTTTCGCACTCCCGAGGGCGATCTCGCGTTCGCGAAGAGGAAATGGTGGCATGTGGATTTATGCTTCGCATTCGCGATTGAGGTCCCGCGTTCGTGAAGCTTTAAGGCAAATGGTTAACGTGTTTGCGTTGGTGGTCCCGCGTTCACGTAGAGAAAGTGGTCAACTGAGTCTCCTGGCCTCTTTGCCTACGTGTTCGCGATTTTGGTCCCACGTTCGCGTAAGGTCAAGCTGAGAAAGCTTCGCGTTTGCGACCAGGTCATCGCGTTCGCGATGAGTATTTTTTGGATGAAAAGACTTTGTGCTTCGCGAACGCGAGGGTTCTTCCGCATTCACGAAGAAGGAACGCCTGGGCAGTATTAAACATTTCAAAATCGAGGGTTTAGCCATTTTTATCAAAACTTGAGATAGAGAGCTCGGATTTGGACGAGATTTTGGGGGATTTTCAGAGACATCGATTGGGTAATTATTTTACACTCATTATTTTGTATATCCCACTAATCTATCATTAATTCCATCCTTTAATTTCTGATTTGGGTTGAAAAATTTGAGGAAAATGGTAGAAGTTCTTCAACTAAGTTTATGAGTTTTGATTGGGATTTTCATATCGGATTTGGATAATTTTGGTACTAGTGAACTGTTGAGTGAATGGGTGTTCATATTTTATGACTTTTACCCGATTCCGAGACGTGTGCCCGGGGAGGCTTATTAGGGCGATTTTCGAAATTCTTGTTAAAGCCTTGATTTCATCAAGTAGATTAGTATATTATAGTTGTATTTATGGTATGTAATTAATTTTGGCTAGATTTGGGTCATTTGAGGTCGGATAATCGAGGATAGGGAATTCTTATTGACTGATTGAGCTTTGTTCAAGGTAAGTGGCTTGCCTAACCTTGTGTGGAGGAAATCCCCTTAGGATTTTGTACTGTCGTGATATGTGAGCGTCGTGTGCGTGAGGTGACGAGTGCATACACGAGCTATTTCTTGTAAACACCCAATTTATTACTGAGTAGTAACCTGTTTTCATCTTAGTTGAGTTATACCAGCATGTGTAGTTGTCCCGTTTCGTCTAATATCGCATGTCTACGTACTTTAACTGTTTATTTGAACTCTGTGCATCATGCCTAGTCGATTTCCTGCTTTTCCTTGATCTTTATCAGTATTAACTATAGAATTCTTGATGTTAACTGTTGTATTTATCAGTTTGAGCTGTGTGTTTACTTTTGAGACTACGAGGCGGTACCTCGGGAGTACTCCCTGCACATTTACTTTTGAGACTACGAGGCGGTACCTCGGGAGTTCTCGCTGTATATTTACTTTTGAGACTATGAGGCGGTACCTCGAGAGTTCTCCCTGCATATTTACTTTTGATACTACGAGGCGGTACTTCAGGAGTCCTCCCTGCACATTTACTTGTGAGACTACAATGCGGTACCTCTAGAGATCTCTTTGTATATTTTCTTTAGGACTACGAGACGGTATCTCGGAAGATCCGTTGCTGCTTACCCCTGTGTGCTATACTGCTATTTTGCTGTGTTTTCCTTTTTGTTAAATTCCATTCTCTTATTATACTGCTACATTCTCCTATTTTATTTATTATATACTAGTGGGCCCTGATCTAACCTTGTCACTACTCAACCGAGGTTAGGCTTGGCACTTACTGGGTACCGTTGTGGTGTACTCATGCTACTCTTCTGCATATGTTTTGTGTGCAGATCCATGTGCTTATTATCAGCCACGTCATTAGTGAGCAGTGACCATTTGAAGACTTCAAGGTATATCTGCCGCGTCCGCAGACCTCACAGTCTCTCTCTGTTCTCTCCTATGTCAATTACCTTCTGTACTTCTTTTATTAGACTTTGGTTTATAGAGATACTAGTTTCCTTCTATAGCTTGTGACTTATGATGTTCCGGGTTTTGGGAAAACTGTGTATTTCTAGAGTATTGGTTATTGTACATGTCGAGCGGCATTGTTACCAATTATTTAGTATCTGTTGCAGTTAGTTGTTAAGTTTTATTTTCATTTTTGTTATTTCCGCAATTTGTTAGGCGTACCTAGTCGTAGAGATTAGGTGTCGTCACAATGTTTTACGGAGGAAGTTTTGGGTCGTGACAAAAACAGTTTATCTCCCTCTCGCTACCTAAAAATAAAAAGCCAAACAAAGAAGGAAACCAAATCCACATTGAAGATGTCAGAGAATACAATTATTAATCATTTGGTTGTGTAAAGTTTCCAAAGGAGTTTATAATGTGTTAGTTCGATTTCCCCATTGCCTTAAGGTTTTGAATAAAATGTTAATGAAAGATAAGACTTTGAGAAATTTATGAAGAGATAATTTGAAAGTCCTCTCGGCAAGTTGATACGTGCTAGTAAGCCCTTTGCTGAAGAAAAGACTTTGGAACAGTTAGTTTCAACCTTTTGGCATACCACGCAAAAATACGTGCACTTTGTTATATATGTATATGGTAGTGTGTTCTTTTTATCGTCGATAAGTTCTCTATCACTCATAATAAATACTGATTGTTGAGATATTGATTTATGAAAGCTCGAGGAGGCCTCAACCAACAACGTTGCTTTGTTCTGCTATGGTTTTCAAGCTAGCACCCATTTCAGCATATCTTTTCGCACGATTAAAGTCAGCTATTTTGGAACTCGAAAAAGACTGCCTGAAAACATGACCAATAAGAGAGATATATTTGCAAGTATACGTATTAGCTACTGAGCAAGGGTGCGATAAATTTTTTGTTTTTGTTTTTGTTTCTGTCAATCATCTCGTATTCAAAATTTAGTAGCTCGATAATTGGAATTTGCATTACATGGGCGACTTTCCAGCCATGCCCCATGACCCCTTGTACGCGCCCCGTGGTCTTGGTTGCGCCAAGTGACAAACGTGCATGTGCCTCTGTCGACCCCACCAATATCCCTCGCTTCCGTCCAGCCGCAAGCAGCTGCCAATAGCGTTGTGCGTGCAGATCGTGATGCCAAAGACAAAGTTACTGACAACAGACCTGTTTCTACCTTGTAGAAAACTAAGTCCATTTCCTTGTAAATATAAAGTAGTTTTATTCCATGTAATTTCATTATGTTCCTCTATCTTAGTTAGGTCAAGTCTTGTAGCTTTGGTTTATTTTTTTTAAGCATTATTAGGGGGGATCTAGCAATCAAAACTTTCTAGCAAGCAATTCTCTGTACTAGTGTCTCTCCCCCTCGACACCGCGTTGCCTTCTTTTGTGATATCTTTCATTTATGCAATCAAGTTTTTTTTCAATTCTCTTTACTGTTCTCTCAATTGTTCTTGACATCGGCTTTCCTGTACGACACTGACAATCTCGTCTAGCGTACGGAGGGGACCTCAGTTGGTGGACATCAACTGCACTGACATCAGTTGCTTAGCCTTACGTCGCCCTTCCAAGGAATCTCAGGAAGGCACCGCGTAACAGTTGGTATCAGATCCTAGGCTCGACATCGGACGAGGGAACGCATTGCCGTTACCACCATTTCTGACCATGGTGAATCATGGGGACCGCATTGTGGCCCTTGAAGAGATGGTTGACGTATTACGACCCATTGTAAATACGCTGCCTGAACTACAAACCAGCCTACTGCAAATGTTGGACGACCTGGACCGCAGAATGATCTAGGCCGAAGTTGACATAGAAAACATCAGTCGCGACTCTGAAGGAGATCGTCAAACGGCAACTACTGAGGCAGCCGAAATTTTTGGTGAATTCGAGGACCTCTGACAGGAGTGTACCGAGGATTTAGCCTACAAGGCACAAGAGGCAGACAGGGTGACTGTCATGCAGCAAACTATAGACAACTTGACAGGCCAGCTCAATGTTATTAATGCTTCTCTAAAAGGCTTGCTTCGAGGAGGTGGAAAAGCACAAAAACTGAAAATTCATGAGCCAAAGCCATACAGTGGAGCTCGGAATGCTAAAGAAGTGGAGAATTTCATCTTCGACATCGAGCAGTACTTCGATGCCATGGGAGGCCTAGAAGAAGCCAAGAAGGTAGCAACTACTACCATGTATCTTCAGGGTGATGCTAAGCTCTGGTGGCGAGTGAAGTACGAAGCCATCAGGGCCGGTGAAGATGCTTTGGAGACATGGGAAGAACTGAAAGCAGCCATATGCCTACAGTTCTTCCCCGAGAATGTTGAGTACAATGCAAGGAGAAAACTACGGGAGCTCCGACAGACCAGATCAGTGCGGGACTACGTGCGAGAATTCTCCGCGCTCATGCTAAACATCCGTGACATGGGGGATAAAGACAAGCTCTTCACATTCTTGGAAAAGTTGAAACCTTATGCCCGCATGGAGCTGCAAAGACAACGGGTAGATACCACCCAAGGCGATCCAAGAAGCGGAATGCCTTAGGGACTATCAAGTGGAAACTCGGAAGGATATACCTCAACCGCCTGTCCGAGCGGGATACGAAGGAGGCCAGCCTAACAATGGTGGCCTTAGCAGAAAGGGGGGAGACCGGAGTGCACCAAAAGTTAAGGCTCCTTCCTTAGGCAGCAACAATACTGCGTCAAACAACAATGATCGAGGGGGAAAGCCTCCCTCAGGATGCCGTCATTGCGGTGGGCCACATTGGAATAACGAATGCCCACATGCACAGATGAACGCCCATCAAGATTATGATGATGGGATGGATGCTGAAGAAGACGATGCGGAGCAGACCGAACCAGTCGGTTCCTTTAATGCAATTGTGGGTTTTATTTTTGAGGCATTAGCGGGAACCAATGTTGGTATCCGTAAGAAGAAGAAATCCTTCCCAATCCCCAAGAAAGGGAAAAAGAAGACGAATAAAGGGACTCCTCCTAAACAAGAGAGGACCTTGACGTTCGTTGAACTGAAGGTAAATGGCAAGCACATTAGGGCGATGATAGATACAGGTGCTACCCACAACTAATTGGACTCAATGCAGGTGGAGCACCTTGGCATAGTTGTAGGAAAGGGAAGAGGTCATG
Organism: Nicotiana knightiana; assembly: GCA_005239525.1. Lineage (NCBI taxonomy): Eukaryota > Viridiplantae > Streptophyta > Magnoliopsida > Solanales > Solanaceae > Nicotiana > Nicotiana knightiana. Next base: position 45,428 of record ML418308.1, on the reverse strand, counting down.
TCAAGGCTATCAACTCACCTCCTCAGCCAATGGGTGGAATAACCAAAGAAGTACCAGTGAAGATGGGTCCTTATTAAGGAAAGTTGAACTTGCGTGTGGTGATCATAGATGACGTCGAGTTGATTGTTGGGATGGAATTCTTGAGGCAAACCAAAACCATGCCCGTACCATATGCGAACATGCTTCTGATGATGGGAGAAAATGGGGCCAAGCCCTGCATTATCCCGTGCATGCCCATGAAAATGGCCGCGGAGAACATATCGACCTTGCAGCTGAAGAAGGGAGTCAAAAGACATGAACCTATGTTCCTGGATACCCTATGCATTGAATAGGTAGAACGCTCATCGGGTCCCATTCCTACACCCGTAAAAGAGCTACTATTGGAATTTGAAGACGTCATGCCACAGGAGATGCCAAAGCGACTTTCGCCTAGGTGCACTGTGGACTATGAGATTGAGTTAGTGACGGGTGCGAAGCCACCTGCCTGGGCACCTTATAGAATGTCACAACCCTAACTCACCGAGCTTCATAGACAATTGACGGAGATGCTAGACACAGGGATCATTGTACCCTCCAATTCCCCATATGGGTCCCCTGTGCTTTTCCAAAAGAAACATGATGGTAGTCTACGACTCTGTGTGGGTTATCGGGCTTTAAATAAAATCACTATGAAGAACAAGTATCCTATTCCGCTCATGGTAGACTTGTTCGATAGATTGGGGAGTGCAATGGTGTTCACAAAAATTGACCTGAAGACAGGGTATTAGCAAGTCTGGATTGCTGAGGGCGATGAACACAAGACGACCTGTGTGACAAGATATGGGTCGTTCGACTTCCTAGTTATGCCGCTCGGCTTGACTAATGCTCCAACTACATTTTGCACCCTGATGAACCAAGTCTTCCGAGAGTATATTGACAAACTCGTGGTGGTCTATTTGGATGGCATTGTGGTTTATAGCCAAACACTGGAAGAACACCTGGAGCATTTGCGGAAGGTCCTAGCCTGGTTGCGGGAGCATGAATTATACGCAAAGCTATCCAAGTGCTCCTTTGCTAAAAAACATATCGACTTCCTCGGACATGTCATTGAGGAAGGGTGGATCAAGATGAAACATCAAAAGATCCAAGCCATCACAGATTGGCCGCCACCCAAGGATATCCATACCTTGAGGGCGTTCCTTGGCCTATGCAATTTATATCAGCGATTTATGAAGAATTACTCCCTTATCACAGTGCCATTGACAGAACCCCTCAAGAAGGTCACACCTTGGGATTGGGGTCCCAGACGAGCGGAGGCCTTTAACCCATTAAAAGCGTCTATGTCTAGTAGCCCCGTCTTGGTCCTTCCTGATTTGGCCAAGCCATTCGAGGTACAAACAGATGCTTCCGACTATGCTCTTGGCGGGGTCTTGCTACAAGACGGGCATCCCGTAGAATACGAGAACCGGAATCTGAAGGATTCAAAACGGCGCTATGCCGCCCATGAGAAAGAACTACCGACTGTCGTTCATCGCTTACGCCTTTGAAGGCATTATCTACTGGGATCCCCGTTCGTGGTCAAGACAGAAAACACATCTGTTAGTTATTTCATGACCCAACCGAAGCTGAATGGTCGACAGGCCCGATGGCAGGAACTCCTAGCAGAATTTCACTTCAACCTTGAGTACGGAAGTGGGAAGACTAATCATGTTGCTGATGCGCTCAGTCGAAGAGCTGACCTAGCATCAGTGTGCCTACTCGCCACCCTAAGGGGGAGTGAAGTAATTACCACCATAAAAGACCAGATACATGATCTACTCATCAAGGATCCTGCTGCACAGTATTTGGTTGATCTAGTAGGAAAGAGCAAAAATCGCCAGTTCTACATGGAGGATGGGTTCCTGAAGGTAAAAGGGAACCGACTATATGTTCCTAAAAGAGGAGATCTGAGAAGAACCCTTCTGGCGGAATGTCACGACACTCTGTGGGCCGGCCATCCCAGCGAAGAACGCACCATGGCCTTACTTCGCCGTGCATATTATTGGCCTCAAATGGCCGATGACGTCGCTCAGTATGTGAGGACTTGTCTAGTATGCCATAAGAACAATTTCGACCGCTTGACACAAGCGGGACTCTTGGAACCACTAGCTATTCTAAAGAGACCTTGGAAAACGTGTCTCTGGATTTCATCACCGGATCGATTTTCCAAGTATGCCACCTTTATTGCAGCACCTCAATATATATCATCAGAAGATACAGCTCGACTCTTTTTCTCTCATGTTGTCAAATATTGGGGCCTGCCAAAGACATCGTTAGTGATCACGATTCACGCTTCACTAGCAACTTTTGGACCCAACTATTTAAGTGCCTCGGATCAAAATTGAGTCATAGCTCAAGCTTTCATCTGCAATCTGATGGCCAGACGGAGCGGTTCAATGGTATGTTAGAGGAATATCTCTGCCACTTTGTTACCGGATCGCAAAAGAATTGGGTGAAGCTTCTGGATGCTGCTCAACCGTGTTTCAATTCACAAAAGAGCTCTAGTACAAACAAAAGCGCTTTTGAAATTGTTACCGGACAACAACCGCTAATCCCACACACCGTGAACACACCAAACATGTCAAAATCTCCTCGTGCTGCTAGCTTCTCAAAAGAATGGAAGCGAAATTTGGAGATAGTGCGGAGCTATCTTGTCAAAGCCCAAAAGCGGATGAAGAGGCATGCTGATCAGAATCGTCACTTTGATGAATACCAAGTACGAGACAAACTGATGGTCAAAATCCCAAAGCGGTACTTGTTTGCAGGGGTCCATGACCCTCGCCTATTGCAAAAATATATTGGACCTTTGTCCATTGAAAGGCGCATTGGGAAGGTTGCATACCGGGTGGATACCCCAGCTTGGTGGAAAATCCATCTTGTCTTTCATGTCAGTCTTCTGAAACCTTTTCGGGAAGACACGGAGGATCCTTCACGGAGTCACAATACCCAGTATTCGAGGCTCCAATTCAACCGGGAAAAGGCGTGCCGAAGCTATTCTTGATGATCGAGTTATTCATGCCTCAAGGAAGGATCGCCAAGAGTTCTTGGTGAAATGGCAAGAGTGTGATGCAGAGGAGAATACATAGGAGAGGGGAACAAACCTCAAAGCCTATAAGAGCCTAATTGAAGATTATTTTGCAAGTAAGGCACCGAGGACGTTGCCAACTCAGGTGGGGGAGAATGTCATGGGCGGCTTTCCAGCCATGCCCCATGACCCCTTGGATGCGCCCCGTAGCGTCTTGGCAACCCTCCCAACGCCTAGCGCCACAGACGGCCCCGTGGTCTTGGCTGCGCCAAGTGACAAGCGCGCATGTGCCTCTGTCGCCTCACCAATATCCCTCGCTAGTGCCCAGCCGCAAGCAGTTACCAACAGTGCCGCGCGCGCAGACAATGTCGCGCGCGCAGATCGTGATGCCAAAGACAAAGGTGTTGATAAGGGACCTGTTTCTACCTTGTAGGAAACTAAGTCCTTTTCATTGTAAATATAGAGTAGTTTTATTCCATGTAATTTCATTATGTTCCTCTAGCTTAGTTAGGTCAAGTCTTGTAGCTTTGGTTTATTTTGTTTAAGCATTATAAGGAGGGACCAAGCAATCAAAACTTTCTAGTAAGCAATTCTCTGTACTGGTGTCTCTCCCCCTCGACACCGCATTGCCTTCTTTTGTAATAACTTTCATTTATGCAATCAAGCTTTCTTTCAATTCTCTTTATTGTTTTATCAATTGTTCTTGACATCGGTTTTTCCGTACGGCACTGACAAACTCGTCTAGCGTACGGAGGGGACCTTAATTGGCGGACATCAGCTGCACTGACATCAGTTGCTTAGCCTTACGTCGCCCTTCCAAGGAATCTCAGGAAGGCGCCGCATAACAGTAAGCTCACAAGTGAAATAAAGCTTTTCCTACTGAAATATCTTTTGTTTCTTAGGTTCGAAATCGAAACCATGATTAAAAATAAAGAAATTTTAATCTCTTTTAAAATTGATGTGTTTCCTATTAAAATAATCTGATGTAAATATTTCTTATGCAAATAATGTATATAACTTAAACTTTTCTTTTATTCTCATCGATGAAACTGTAAATGCTACAAAATTCAAATTCTAGCAAGGAAATTTAGGATCACGTGAATCACCAAGGAAAAAAACAAACAAACAATAGAAGAAAAAGACCAAATTGACGATTTAATTAGCTAGTCACATATGAGTTGTCAACTAGGATCCCACCTACAACTTAGCATCAACGACTAGTTCAAGTACTCTCAATACGTTCAGCTCGAATTATATATAATAGATAAATAATTACAATATATATTGTCAAGTTTGAACAAATTCTTCCACTTGAACAGTGAGTGAAATTTTATACCTATTAAATTAAAATTCTATCTATATCAGAAATTACATAGTATCATTTTTTAATGTATCATATATCATATTATATTGTATTATACTGGTCTACATAATATTTTGATAGATTATATCATTTTCCGTCGCTTAATAATGTCACACACCAGCAATTTGAAGAATATGCGTATAATATTACATAAAAAGAAGAATATAAGGTCAGGTAATTATTAAAAAGGTAGGATAAAAAGTAAAATAGAATTATGGTAAAGGCAAGATAAAAAAAGAAGAAGGTAACAACGTGACCATACCAAATCGGTCATTATGTAAAAGGAGTCCTTTTATTATTACATAACAATAAATTTAACAATAACACATAATAAAATTAAAAATAATAATAAAAACAATAGTGTATTTAAAGTAACAATACAATACGATACGTAAAATGAGACTCTTTTTTTCCGAAGGACGTAACATGTAACGACCCGACCGGTCATTTTGAGACCTAGTGCGTCGTTCGACGGTTTGAGGCCTTGAGTAGCTTCACTTCATGTATTATGACTTATACGTGTGGTCGAGATTTAATTTTAGGAAAGTTCGAAGTCGATTTGGAAAGAAAATTCATTTGGAAGCTTTAAGTTGGAAGAGTTGACCAATGTTTGACTTCTGAGTAAACGACCTCGGAATCAGGATTTGAAGGTTCCAATATGTTCGTATGATGATTTCGGACTTCGGCGTATATTCAGGTCGAGTATCAGGTGGCCCAGGAGTATTTCGACGCTTATTACAGAAGGTTGGAATTTTGAAGGTTTAAGAATTCCCTAAGTTTGTGTTGAAGTGGATTTTAATTTTATCGATGTCCGTTTGGGATTTCAGGCCTGGAAATAGTTTCGTATTGTGATTTTGGTCTTAGGAGCATGTCCGGACGTTGATTTGGAGGCATGTAACTCATTTCGGCATCAATTGGCGAAAGTTGAAAATTTGATGATTTTTTGGATGTTTGGCCGGGAATGTAATTTTTGATATTAGGGTCGGATTCCAATTTCGGAAGTGGGAGTAGGTCTATAATGTTGAATGCGACTTATGTGCAAAATTTGAGGTCAATCAGACGTGATTTAATGGGTTTCGGTATCAAATGTAGAAGTTTGAGGTTCTAAAGTTCATTAAGCTTGAATTGGGGTGCGCTTCATGATTTTGAAGTTGTTTGATGTGATTTCAGGCCTTGAGCAGGTCCGTGTTATGTTACGGGACTGGTTTGTGTGATTAGACAGGGTCCTGGTGGCCTCGGGTATGTTTCGATATGGTTTCGGACCAAGTTGGGATGTTTTGATGTTGCTGGTTTCTGGTGTTCCTGGTAAGCATTGCGATCGCGGTTGAAGGGACGTGATAGCGAAGAGAAGTTGGAGCTGGGGAGGAAATTTGTGAATCGCGAACACGACTATGAGGTCGCGAACGCGGAGAGGAGGTAGAGGTGTTCTTCGTGAACGTTACTAGGCATCGCGAACGCGAAGAAGGAAGGGGAGATGGGCCTGGAGACGCTAAGTCATCGCGAACGCGGCTCAAGGACCGCAAACGCGAATGAGGGAGACGTGGAGGCATCGTGAATGCAGAAACGCCACCGCAAACGTCAACTACAGCTTTTGGGCAGTTGGGCTTTTGGCTTTCGCAATCGCAAGTGTGTTTCCGCGATCGCGAAGAAAGCAGTGCTGGGCAGTGTTATTTTAAAGACGGGATTTGGCCCATTTTCCTTTATTTTTCACTTAGTTGGGACGATTTTGGGGAGCTTCAAGGGGAGATTTTCATCAAAAAACACAAGACAAGTGATTCTCACCTATTAAAAGTAAAATACATAGTTTACATATAGATTTAAACATGAAAATTAGTGAAAATTTAGGATTTAGAAGAAAAGCCTAGAAATTGGTAATTTTGGATTTTTGACCATGAAATTGGATATGAACTTGGGAAAAAAAAATCATATATTTGAGTTCGTACGGTTATGAGTAACGTTTTGAGGGTTGACTGTATAGACTTTTCGAGCAGAGTTGGAAATTATTGTAAATTTATTAATTACGAGTAATAGAGTATATATTTATGGATTTATACATTTGTTTTACTAGTTTTGGAGACACAAATATCGATTTGAGGTGTTTGAGTGGCGTTGGAGCCGGTTATGGAACGTTGGAGCGAGGTAAGTTTCCTGTCTAACCCTTTGAGAGGGAAACTACCCTTAGGTGTTATTCATTGTTATGTGCAACTAGTTGTGGGTGCTACGTACACACGAAGTGACGAGAGTCCGTACGTAGCTATAGCATGATTATTTCCGCGTAGACTTAGGATCTTATCATGTAATATTTAAAATACTTGAACTCATTGTGCTGGCTTACTTAATTGAAGTTAAAAATGCAACTGATTTAGAAATAAAAATATGTATACTAGGCCAAGCTTTAACACTTAAGTGGTGGGCGAGTTATTTGAGAAGTGGTAAAGAATATATTCATTTTATGCTCATGTGCTATAATGTAAGCGCGTGTCTCGAAATTATGGGAACTTCCTTCCCTTTCTTGTAGAGCGAGCCGAGCGCCTCAATAGTATATAGATGCATCTATGAATCGTGCCACTGGTCCCTCGGTAGTGTACACATTATTCTGGATCGGGCTGAACGTCCGCGACCGAATCGTGCGTTTTATCGCTAGTAGTTAGAATATTCACGAGCTAACCTTCCACTGATGGCCCGCATACAATAGTATTTCTTATTTGTTCGGTATTCACACTTGGCATTGTTCTGAGACATCACGGCAAAAATACAAGATCGAGAAAGTTATACTTTAGAGGAAATAATTAGAAAGTTATTAGTTATTGTGTTACTCTATTATTGCTATGCCCTTCATATCTGTTATGAATTATTATATTGCTTTATTGTACCCTTAGTAAGTGTCGATAACGATCCTTCGTCACTACTCCTCCAGGGTTAGGCTAGATACTTACTGGTTACGCGTTGATTTATGCACTCATGATGCACTTCTGCACTAAATGTGCAGGAACTTACGGGTTCATTTGGTGATCATCTTGGCACGTAGGTGCACATGTTGAGGAGAATTTATGTGAGCTACATCCCAGGCTACGCATCTATAATGACCCGGCCAGTCGTTTTGAGAATTTAAGCTTCGTTCGATGGCATAAGGTCTTGAACAACTTCGTATGGTGATTTTGGACATAGTCCTGCGTCCGAAATTGGATTTAGAGGTCCGTAGGGTGATTTGAAGCATTTCAGTGAAAGTTGAAGTTAGGAAAGTGGAGAGGTTTGACAAATAGTTGACTTTGGTGATATTGCGGTCGAAATGCGATTTCGAGAGTTCGAACAGCTCCGTTATGTCATTTGGGACTTGCCTGCAAAATTTGATGTCATTCTGGGTTGATTTGATAGGTTTCAGTGTGAGTTTTTGAAGTTGGAAGATTGAAAGTTCATAAGTTTGATTTGTGGTGCGATTTGTGTTTTTCACGTTGTTTGATGTTGTTTGAGACCCCGAGCGAGTCCGTTTTAGGTTGTACTTGTTCGTGTGTTTAGACGGGGTCCCGAGGGCCTCGTGAGTGTTCCGGGTGGGCTACGGGTCCTTTTCCTTTTATTTTGAACTGTTATTCCTATTTTTTGGTGTCCTTTTTCACGATAACGAAGCGCCTTTCGCGTTCAAGAAGTGTTACTGCTGACCACCTCGAAATCCTTCTTCGTGTTCGCGTTCAACCTTTCGCGTTCGCGAATGTCTGCCTTTTCCTTTATCGTGTTCGCATTGCCACCCGCATTCGCGAAGCACTCCCCGACAGCCTTATATTTCTTCTTCGCGTTCGCGTAGGTCCCGTCCATTGTTCTTCGCGTTCGTGTCCCTTCTCTCATGTTCGTGGAGGTTTTTTTGGATAGCTTTATTTTCCTTCTTCGCGAACGCGAGCCTTTTGCCGCGTTCGCAATGTTTTCAGACCTGGGCTGAATACAAGTTTTCCAAATTGAGGGTTAGGCCATTTTTAACATACTATGACTTGTAGAGCTCGATTTTGAGCGATTCTTTGTGGGGTTTTTAAGCAAATTGATTGGGTAAGTGTTCTTCACCTAGAATTTAATATATTCCATGATTTTATCATTTAATTTGTGTTTTGAGTTGAGGAAAATGGTTGTTTTTGAAGAAAGTTTTCAAAATGAAAAAATTTGAGGGACGAAATATTATTAGAATTTGATAGTTTTAGTATGGTAGAACTCATATCGGAATGGGTGTTTGGGTTTTGTGGAATTTGTGGGGTTCCAGCGTGTGGGCCCTGGCTCGCCTTTTGGGATGGATTTTTAGATTTTGATAAAGATTCAGACTTTATGATCCAGAATAGTTTCTTGTGAGTTTGATCTGTGCTTTGAAGTTATTGTGGTTAGATTTGAGCTGTCCGGAGGTTATTTCACCCGAGAAGTTCATTTGATAATATCGGGTTATCTTCTTTGAGGTAAGTATCTTGCCTAACCTTGTGTGGGGGAACTACCCCTTAGGATTTGAGTCTTCTATGTTGATTGTAGTCCGTGTACGCGAGGTGCGAGTACGTGCTCAGACTTATTTGTGGAAATTGGCCTCTTAGAGTCTCTAGGCCATTGTATTCATTGAATATGCATTTGTTCTTGTTATGATTACATTCCTTAAAACTAGTTTCACCTTTACCTACTTAATTAGAATCAATTGCTTCATGATCCACTCTTATCGTTTACTTGATTCATATGTGCCTTAATTGAAACCGTTATCTCTTCTATTACCATGTTATCTTTTCCCTAACTACTTATCCTTATTTGAAGTTATAGTTATCCCTTTTGTAAATGTTCACCCTTAATTAAGGTTATGGTGATCTTCTCGCTTCCTACCTTTAGTTGAATTGGTTGTATCTCTACCGTAATTGTCCAAACTTAAAAGAAGCTTAGAAGTTCTAGCCTTAGTGGACTTGCCCTTATTTGGAATTATTTGACTCGTGTTAGTTTCTTGGTTGTTGAACTGTACATTGTGGGACTGTTTTTACATATTATTTCTTTCCCCATTGAGTTGTTCTTATTACGCTTAATATTCCTTATTATGGTTATTCCTTGTGAACTAGTTCTACCATTTCTTGTGATCGAAGGTTCTTGAGTTGATTTACTTACCGTACTCTATATTATTGTCATTATTTATGTTGTACTTGTTGTGGTGATGCACGAGGTTACTGCCGTGTGGTTGTTGTTGTTATGATGCACGAGGCTTTTGTCGTGAGGTTGTTGTTGTTGTGATGCATGAGATTTCTGCCGTGCAGATTTTTTATATGTGGTTGCACGAGGTTTCTGTCGTGCTATTGTTACTATTGATATTTGCACATGCGGCGTGACAAAGTGATATATATATATATATATATATATATATATGTGTGTGTGTGTGTGTGTGTGTGTGTGTGTGTGAAGGGGGGTGAGTTGCGTATGTGGCGAGACAAAGTGGGAACATGATTATGCACGTGTGGCGAGAAAAGACAGGAATTTACTTTACTATTGCACACGTGGCGAGACAAGGCAGGCTATGTCAGGGATTGATTTGTTGTGACTTGTGATAGCCCGGGGGAATTCTTGTTGTTGACATTTGTGTAGTGGTATGCTTACCCGTGTTAGCCTTATTTTGTAAAAGTTGTGAGAAAACATTCTTCGTGTTGTCCGTTCCTTTTTCTTGTGCTTACTGGATGGTTTGAACTATGTTAGGACACTTGCACAAGCATACACGTAGTTAAGCACTCTTATTGGATTAAGGGGCTTCCTTGTTATTGTTGAGTATAGATATCCTTGTTTACTTGCCTTCTATGTAAGAATGGCTCTAGTTGGCACGTGAGTTGTTAGTGTGTTTATAAGGTGTAATGAGGGCACAAGATGCCAAGTGTTAGGGTTAAGGTATTGAGACACGTGAGTTGTGATTAGCCCGAGGTTCGTTACCTCGTGGAGTTATTGACTAAAACCTGATGTGAAAATGGTCGTTGTTGTTGAGTTATTACTTTACTTTTTCGGTATCTATGATTTCGGATTTAGGTTATGTTTCCATTCATCCTTCTGTGACATTATTATGGCATTCCACCGGTACTTGTTGTTTTTCCCTTTCTTGTTGAAATTACTGTATTGTTAGCCATATCGCGTAGTCTTTATGTAGATATCACACTCGGTTGTTTCTATACTTATACTTGCTCATGTTATTTAATCCAATTGGTGTCTTGGCTGTTCCTCGTCACTACTCCACTGAGGTTAGTCTTGATACTTGCTGGGTACCGCATTGGTGTACTCATACTACACTTCTGCACATTTTTGTGCAGATCCAGGTATTGCGAGTCAGTTGATCATTAGCTAACAGCGCGGATTGCTTTTGTGGAGACTCAAGGTAAACCTACTGCTGCGTTCGCAGGCTTTGGAGTCACTTTCCTATTTTGCATTCGCGTTGTTTTTACTTATTTCCAAACAGTCGTATTTAGAAGTTGTAGTAAACTCTGTAGAGCTTATGACTTGTACTACCGGTTTTTTGGAAAATTTTAAATTTTATAGAAAATTTCAAATTCAAAAATTTTAGATGTTACTTATTATTGTTGTTATTCAGAAGATGTTAGGCTTACCTAGTCCTTAAGACTAGTTGCAATTACGATACCCAACATAGGGGAAATTGGGTCGTGACAACATCGCAGTCCAGCGAGTCCTCATTGTATCATTTATTTTATTCTGACTTATTACATTCGGGACAAATGTTGTACTATTATTTTATTCCTTAGAAAATTCTCATGCACTTGTGACACCTGGTTTTGGGAGTTTCCTTCGGGTTATTTATAATTGCGGTTTGTGTAAATATTCTCGTACCCTTTGTACATTCTATTTTATTTTGTTCAATTAAGGAAAATTTTCGATTTCAAAAATAATAAAATGAGTAAGTAAATTGGTAATTCAACGTTGGCTTGCGTGACGGCGGCGTTAGGCGCCATCACGACTTTTAGTGGATTTTTGTCGTGACAACTTGGTATCAGAGTGTTAGGTTCACTTAGGTCTTACGAGTCATGATCAAGTCTAGTAGAGTCTTGCAAATTGGGACGGACATGTCTCTACTTATCTTCTAGAGGCTACAACGCTGTTAGGAACACTTCCCTTCTTGATTGCTCATCGTGCAGTTTGATTCCTTTGAGGCTTATGTCTTTATTTTCTTCCTACTCATTCTTATACAATGTTGAGCGCTCGTGTTGATTGGGCGTCGACGAATTTTAGTGGTACTGCAGATGTGGTGCAGGATGTTTTTCCCTGCACATTCGGGCAGAATATTATCGTCACCTTGCGGAAGGATGTTCTGACATTTCAGCTCAGTAGTTGTATTTTCGATGGTTTTGAGGTTGTGCACAGATTTCTATGATGTTCATGTGTCCTTATCGCATAGTATTAATATAATGATGGGGTGCTCGTTTATGTGTTGAGGCGGTGAATGGCTCAAAAGGGAGATTTCTCAGTGCATGATTTAGAGGTTCAACATTTAGTTCCAGCAAAGGAAAGACAATCAGACTATGGATGTTCAGGTTTTGGTTAGAGGGGTAATGAGATTTGGTATTCTCGAGTGTGGTGGAATCTTCATTGTAATGCGGTGTCGTAATCCTTGTTTGAACGCATTACAGTTTGCTGGTGTTATGGTCTTCTTTGATTTTTCCTTTATGGAAAGGTGTTGTGAAATGGTGCCTGAGGGGCGATTTTCATAAATAGCGCTGTGCAGCGGTTCAGGATCGAATTTGTATTTCAAATGTGATGGCTTGAGGAAGGTGATCTTCCAGGATGCTTCGAGTTGGTAGCAATTTATTAGCTCACATGATACAGAGATGGATTTTGATTTGATGCAACATTTGGGTAACGGAGAATGATAACGGATACATGGGAGGTGTCTTACGGTGGTTGAATTACTAGCAAGTCAAGTATGAGAAGCGAAAGTCGAGAAATTTCTTAAAGAAGGTGGTTTAACCGTAGTGGGAGCGGTAGAGTAGCATAAGGATTATATGGTAGGATAGTCACATACCTTGAGAAAGTTTAGGGCTATTTGGGGAATCATGATTGAAGGTTATTTGGACTACAGATTTTATTGGGATAATGGCTACTGTACCGAGGGAGATGAAATATGGTGAAGAGGATTTTTCTTGAAATGTAAAGGGGTGTATTGTCTCACTTTTAATTAATGTCATTGGGGGAATGAACAGACTTGTACAGCTGGTGGACGGGCATGGGCCTAAGATGGTTTTATTAATTTCATGGTAGTTTTACCCAGTACAGCGTCATGGGGAGGTCTCGGTATGGAATTTCGCATATGAGCTATCTCTTGTGGACAGGTCTGCGGTTGTATGATTTTGAGGAAGTTTCTACGAGGGGTTCTGCTTACTATCCAGCGGGAGGTTGAATAGGCAATTGTGGCTGATAATTCAGGATATTTTATGAAAGGTTTAACAAGAGGTTTCGAGAATTTTGTAGGGTAACGGTGCGAGATCATGGTAACTGGGGAGGAGGAATCTTGGTAGGGTTCCAAGGTTATGTAATTGTAGCTTCAAGCTAAGTGGGGGAGCCCCACCATCTACAATTTGATCGCGTGGTTGTTTGCTTGTGCAGTTTCTAGTTAACGGTGTATTTGTGGGTTATTATGACAAAGGAAAGAAAACATCAATGGTAATTCGAGAAAAGGATTTGAGTACTGTGGGCTATATTCGGCATTATCAATTCATGTTCAGGTTTTGGGAAGACTCTTAGTTTATGCTTCTTGTGGGTGTAATGTACAAGGAAAATAATTCGGCCGGGTACTTATTTGATAGGGTGTTCATGTGCTAGCAGTGTACTAGAGTTTGGCTTATATTCATGACCAAGTCAGAGTAGGCGACTCTCAACAGTGGCCCTAGTGGGGTTTAAGAATTTAAGTGCAGTGCCTAAGGACTGTGAATATTCTATGTTATCATTGGGTATGCAATGCAGTATTGGAGGAAAGGAAGAAAAAGCTTCGGATTTGTGGAAGGTCCTGCAGAAGGGTGTACCAATTGGATATGCTATTGTGCATGTAAGGAGAATATTTGATGATTCATGAGTAATGAGAAGATGTGGTCTCGTGATGCGGATCACTTGGGACGAGTGCGGAGTTGGTTCGTTATGTTTTTGAATGGAGCTAATATTATTTCTAAGGCAAGTCCAGAATAAATTTGAAGAATCTGGGTCGGTTAGTAATGGTTGAATCATCATGATTGTGGCAGTGATTAGTTCCTTCAGCGTGAAGTTATACATGTATTTTGTGGGTGTATGCATTGGCTTGACAACCACCATTACTTGATTGATTTGGGAGGTATTTAATTCAAATGGTCTTGTTGTGTAAACGGGTTTCAGAAGGGTCATGGCGGTTTATATCGCGACTTGAGGTTTGTGTTTTTCTGCGGTTTGGGAAATTCAGTTACGTGTTGCATTGGCCAATGAAGTGTTTATTCTACTGGTAGTTCAGTAGTTATGATGAATTCGTGTATTCTCGCGTAGCGGCATAATATGTGCAATGAGCGGCATGGGAATTTAAAAGTTGAGGATCAAGGTTGTAGTTCGGTGTTGATAAGAATGTCATGAGCTCAGATGAGAAGGGAAGAATTAGATGATCAGAGTAATCTGATATTAGCCTAGTGTCGCCTGGGAATGGTGTTCTGAGGAAGGAGCATGGTTGATTAAATTGCGGATTCTTGATCTGCTTTACAAAATTAGTACAATTGCTAGTATGGATGTGCGGACTTGGCAACCTGGGCGGAAGGTCGTGGTAGCGTACTCCACAGGGAAATTGTATGAGTGTGACATGCTAGTCACTTGATTTTTAAAGATCGAAACCAAGTACGGAGATTTTGGTACTATCATTAACCTGAGAGTTTATGCCTGGAATACGCTCTATTCCTTTGGTTGGGAACTTTGGGGGGCTGTGTCGGATTGAGATGGCTTGATTATTCGCACATGTGTTGAGGTCCCGTGTAGCTTGTGGTGTCATATGGGTAGGATGGATCTCGAGATGCAGGTCAGTTATCGCACCTTAGTCGTGCTTGGGTTTTGTGGCGTATGGCGCTATCCGTCTCACCAGAGTTGTATTTTTTGCACATGGAGTGCTTGTGGCCGATATTCGATATTCCGTAGGTAGAAGCAGTATGGATTGATGGGTATGTCCTATTTATAGTTATGAGTGCATCGGGTGACACGCCGCCACGATATCTTGTTTGGATCGGGTTGCACACCACAACAATGTTATGTTGAGTACGGTTCCCTTATCTATTCCAGCTTATTTTGTTTCTCATCCTTTGAGAAGGGTTCATCACATATGTTCGACCGTTTCATTCGTTATGTGTGCTGGGTAATTCATTTCCAGAGTTCGTTCCTCCTTATGTGTCATGTTGGAGTTGTAGCTTGTCGGTGCATTGATGGCGTCATATGAGATCTGAGTCAGTGTTGAGGCGGCTTATTGCCTGAGTAGCTTGTACTGGATGAGACGAGATTTTTGGACATGAGATTGTGCAATCTGATTTATGCAAGGTACATTAAAGGGAAAATATTGTTATCTAGTTTAGAATGAGGTAATGGTTCTTGTCAGGAGGAGAGACTTCGCTAATTATTGATTCGGATGGTGGTTATGAGTTTCTACAGGTCTCTTTCATCGTGGAAATATTGTGAGGGTTGGAACAAGATTTATATATGTCATGGGATATATTGCAGGCATCGGATTTGTGAAATTTTAGCTATTGTAGTCAGATGATGTTATTATGGGCGACCAACTTATGTGGTGCATGGTGTGATTTCGGCATAGGTGCATGATCATGTTTTGGTATGGTGTGGGGTGGTTGGTACGGTGTTCGTATGTTAGAATCAGGTCTTGTGGAGAAATTCAGAGGGTGGAAATTTGATTCTAAGGCTTATTGACTAAATAAAAGGGAGGATCTTCAGCCTAACTCGAGCTAATGTGACCAACTGGATTCTGTTGGCACGGGCAGTTGCACGAGGTATTAAACAATGATTTTGGACAACTTTAGAGTCGTCTTTAGAATGTTCGAGGACAGACATATGTTTAAGTGGGGGAAGAATGTAACAACCCAACCAGTCATTTTGAGCCCTAACGTGTCGTTTGGCATTTTGAATTTAAACATATAAATTAGTAGAAATTTTGGATTTTGAAAAAAACCTAGAAATTGGTCTTTTTGGATTTTGACCACGAAATTGGATATGAGCCTGAGAATAAATCATATATCTGAGTTCGTAGTAGTATGGGTAACATTTATCTTCGAAAATTTTCGGAATCCGGGCACGTGGGCCGAGGGTTAACTGTATTGATTTTTCGAGCATAGTTAGGAATTATTTTAAATTTATTAACTACGGTTAATAGAGTATATTTTATGGATTTTCACATTTGTTTGACTAGTTTTGGAGAGATGGGCATCAATTTGAGGTGTTTGAGTGGCGCTGGAGCCGGTTATGGAACGTCGGAGCGAGGTAAGTCTCATGTCTAACCATGTGATGGAGAAATTACCACTTAGGTGTTATTCATTGTTATGTGCAACTGGTTGTGGGTGCTGCGTACGCACGAAGTGACGAAAGTTCGTATGTAGCTATAGCATAATTATGTCCGGGTAGACTTAGGATTTTAGCATGTAATATATGAAATACTTGAACTCATTGTGCTATTCTAGCTTACTTAATCGAAGTTATAAATGCAATTGATTTTAAAATAAAAATATGTATTAGGCCAAGCCTTAACACTTAAGTAGTGGGTGAGTTATTTGAGAAGTGGTAAAGAATATATTTATTTTATGCTCATGTGCTGTAATGTAAACGCGTGTCTCGAAATTTCGGGAGCTTCCTTCCCTTTCTTGTGGAGCGGGTCAAACGCCTCAGCAGTATATAGATGCATCTATGGATCGTGCCGCTCGTCCCTCGGCATTGTACACATTATTCTGGATCAGACCGAACGACCTGGGTAGAATCGTGCGTTATATCGCTAGTAGTTCGAATATTCACGAGCTAACCTTCCACTAATTCCCGCATACTATGGTATTTCTTATTTATTCGGTATTCACACTTGGCATTGTTCTGAGACATCACGGCAAAAATACAAGATCGAGAAAGTTATGCTTTAAAAGAAATAATTAGAAAGTTATGAGTTACTGTGTTACTCCATTATTGCTATGCCCTTCATATCTATTATGAATTATTATATTACTTTATTGGACCTTTAGTAAGTATCGGTGTCGACCTCTCGTCACTATTCCTCCGAGTTTAGGCTAGATACTTACCGGGTCCGCGTTGATTTACGTACTCATGCTGCACTTCTACACTAAATGTGAAGGAACTGACATGTTCATTTAGTGATCATCTTGGCGCGTTAGTGCACCTGTTGAGGAGACTTTATGTGAGCTACATCCCAGGCTATGCATCGCCGTCCACCGAGTCCCCATTGTATCATTTATTTTATTCTATCTTATTACATTTGGGACATATGTATTACTATTATTTTATTCCATAGAAAATGCTCATGTACTTATGACACCAGATTTTGAGAGCATTCTTCGGGTTATTTATCATTGTGGTTTGTTTAAATATTCTCATACACTTTGTACATTCTATTTTATATTGTTCAATTAAGGAAAAAGTTCGATTTCAAAAATATTAAAATGAGTAAGTAAGTTGGTAATTCACCGTTGGCTTGCCTAACGACGGTGTTAGACGCTATCACGGCCTATAATGGATTTTGGGTCGTGACATAACACTAATAAATAAAGCAGCCGTAATCTTATTAATTAATACAAATTTACATAGTTGATTCTTCACATTTTCTTTTTCTGCGCTTCATTAACTAGTCTACCTAAATTCTACAGCGGAAGATTATTTTGACTCCAATTAACAAAAAAAAGGATAGAGAAAATTGAATATTGAAGGATTCAAAGTTTACAGCTCAAGGAAATTTGTTTTTGAAGTGCACCCTATATATCTACTTAGACATAGCATAGGTAAAATCATGAATGTCATATAGTGATATAGATGTATAACTGCACAATATCTGGAACACCATTTTTTTTTTTTTTTTTTTTGAAATTATCTAGTAACATCACTAAACTATTCAAAATTATCTAGTAACATCATTTTTCTTTTGTTTGTCACATACTCTTCACTTAACTATACATATAGCACTCAAAAGGTCACTCTACTAGATTTTTTAAATTTTT
This sequence comes from Nicotiana knightiana, assembly GCA_005239525.1. NCBI lineage: Eukaryota > Viridiplantae > Streptophyta > Magnoliopsida > Solanales > Solanaceae > Nicotiana > Nicotiana knightiana. The sequence goes on along the minus strand of ML418308.1, from coordinate 27,823 downwards.
TATTGTCAAATACCTATTTTACCCTCTAAATTATCAACTTTTATCTTCTTCTTTTTTTACTTTTTCAATAGTATAATTTTTTCTCTTTTTAATTTATTTTATGGACTTATCTACAGAACAAATAAATTTTGTTGATAAAATAAGAAATAAAAATTAATTTTCTAGAATAAATAAGGTCAGAAGAATAAAATATTAAAGCCTAATTTTGAAGAATATATAATGTATATTATAAAATTTAAGTATTTATTTTTTATATTACTAGACTTTTATTTTTTTATTTTCTTTCATTCTCAATTGTGTAAATAAATTTTTGAGCTTTTGTTATTAATATTAAAATTATTATTATGAACAAATTTCCTAATTAAATGTTTTACTGAGCTCTATATATTTCATTATTCTAGTATTATATATACTTAAATACTATTTTTTTTTAATTTATAGATAAAATTTATTTGTCTATAGGCAAATCCATAATATAAATTAAAAAGAGGAAAAAATTATAATAGTAAAAAGTAAATGTTACGCCCCGCAATATTACGCCGGTATTACGTTTCGCAGTATTAAATTACGATGATGTTTCACCCTATAGTATTGTATGTTGAATTCATTGTAAGTTAATTGACATCAGGCCAAGGAAAAGATTATTTGGAGATTATAAGGATTATGCTATTTCAAACAAGTGAGCAGTAAATTCGTGAAGGTGAAAGGGGGAAGCGAGTCAAAGAAAATAAATTTTCGTCCAAGTTTGGCATGTTGGGATAAATTTGGGCCAAGCATTAATACCCGATATTTATGGACTAGTACCATAGGTACCACATGACCATGATAGTAGTATGTATAAAGTGTATTAAAATTAAGTAGAATTTTAAGTAATTTAAGACAATTCTTAATTATGCGGGTAATTGACTAATTACCGGGTAGCGGGATATTACATAATTAAACTAATTAATTGTTGGATAAAGATCAAATATTCCCCACCCCCACGTGGCAGCAAGCCACCTCTTAAGCAAATGACTAAGAGTCATTTCTTATTAGGTGGCAACCTAATTCATTAAATAAAAGAAACTTCACATCTCATATTTTAAAGACTTGAAAAAATAAAATGTTAGGTAACACTTCACTTCTATTATTTTGGATACAAGACTACAAATCAGATTTGAACCTTTTCTCATGGCAACGTGAATTCTTACCAATTTCTTGCAAATTCCTACAAGTTTTCAACGTATCTCTTGCAACCAAACAATTCAACGGGAATTATTACCACCTTAACAACGGAAAATTTTGCGATTCTAAAGAAGTACGGTCCAACTTTTTTCAAGAATATCATACGGATTTTTTCCCACTCCAGGTATGTTAAGGCTATCTCTTTTTTCTTTTCGCATGATCCGTACGATATAGAAGAAACGAGTAAGCACACAGTTTTCATAAATTACTCTATTCATATAAAAATTAGGGATCTACATTCTTGATTCCCCATGTGAATTATTATTTCTGTTCATGGGTCCCAGAAAAATATGTATTTGATAATGTTTATCCGAAAGGCATATTGATTTTTAATGGCATTGTGAGAAAATCTCATTAACGTATTTCTTATGCATTTCATGCATTTATACATGTACATTGACCCATGTTCAGTCGGCATTATATATGCGTATATATTTATGTATATATATGTATATGGGATATGGGGAAGGTTATGGCGTTATATACGCACCACCACCTGATCAACTGGTATATGTTGATAATTTTGCCCACAGTGGCCGAGATGATATGATGGGATGCCCTCAGAGGCTTGATGATGTTATGAACACATGTGCCTATGCACGACATGACATTCATACGCATATGCATGACACTATGAGTATTTCATGATTTAGAGAATTATTCAGACTTACATGTCGAGTCTTTTACTCCATGATTCTCTCATGTATATTATTTAATGATTTTTATCCTTACATACTCAGTACATTTTTTGTACTGACGTCCCTTTTGCCTGGGGACGCTGCGTTTCATGCCCGCAGGTCCCGATAGAACGGTCGAGAGTCCTCCAAGTAGTCTATCAGCTCAGCAGAAAATGTTGGTGCACTCCATTTGCTCTAGAGTTTCTTATTTGGTCAGTATAATTAGGACATGTATTGATTGGTATGGCGGGGCTCAGTCCCGACCTTTATAATACTTATGTACTCTTAAAGGCTTGTACACAGATGTCATGTATACGAATACTTGTATGGCCTTGTCGACCTGTGTGTAGAGTTTATAAATGATTATGTAGGTATATTAGGCTTGTATGTCATGTGTATTTGATGATGTAATAAGAAATATACGTTACGTCGGTACTTGGTTGAGTAAGGTACCGGGTGCCCGTCGCGGCCCATAAGTTTGGGTCGTGACAAAATTGGTATCAGAGCAGTTCTGTCTTAGGGAGTCTACAAGCCGTGTCTAGTATAGTCCTGTTTATGGGTGTGCCGTGCACCACACTTATAAGCAGGAGGATACAGGGCATTTAGGACTGTCTCTCTTTCTTCTTACTCTAGATCGTGTGGTAGAGCTCAGTAAGAACTCAATTTCGTAAAACTCTATCTTATTCATTATACGATGATTCCTACATCTAGAAAGACGGTTGGTAAGAGATATAGCTGTGGAACAGTTGAGTCAGAGGAACTCAATTTTTGCATCATGCTTATGATGGATAAATATGAGGTATTCAGCAAATCATGTGTATACTAAGATGTGTAAGCTTCTTAATAAGGATCCCTAAGGCAAGAATGCTTATCCACTCTTACGGTAAAAAGGAATAAGGAGGGAGACACAAGTTTGAGCAAGTAAAAGAAGTAAAGTGAAGAAGGGTACGAGGAACCCAGTTAAGGAGGATTATCAGTATTACAGTTCTGGCAGAAAAATATACACATTGTGAGTCACCCTCAACAGTAACAGAGGTATGTATAATTAGCCACATCCATCTCAATTATACCCTATTAGGCGATAACAAGTGTAGAATGAGAAAAGGACGGGATATCAGGATCTGGCTGGGGTTAGAGTGACCCAAAATGATGAATTGATTGTTTGCGTTAGTTGACATTTCCGAAGGATATTGCAAATGTGCTAATAGATCTCATTGTGAGACACCCAGATAGCGCACTCTAAAATATTACAGCTAGATATGAGTACTATAAAGATAGAACATGGAAGCCTTGAAGGGATAAATATTACCTTAGTGTGGCTCCCGTCCTTAATAGAGAGAAAATGTTAGGCAACTCGAAGAACCAGTGGATGGTGGAGGAGATAAAGGCAAAAGAATGTCTTGTTGAGTTTTCAGAATAAAGTAATGGACATAAATGTTAGCGGGAAATAACAAGAGAGTTAATGAAGCATTATGAGTAAGATGTGATACATGGATGAAAAAGGTAGATAAAAAAATGAATGACAGTATTACAGAATCTATAGTCAAGTGAAGGAAAAGACGAGAGGTGACATGCCTTGATACAACAAAAAAGTATAGGCCATAAAGTCGTATCCTCATTTCGAAAAATAAGTTCGTGACTCTAACTTGATCACCATAAGGAAAAGTTAGACCCCAAAGTAGTACAAATCAGTATGGGCTGGTGAACAAGGTAAACTAAACCTGAATTAGGGGCTGAGTGATTTGATAGTGGCCGACATCATGAGAATTTCAGATTGCGTTCCGGCGATAATAGAATGGACAACAAAAAAAAAATATTAATAAGAACTTAAAATAAAGGCCAGGAAGACGCTTCCCGAAAGAAAGCAGTGTGAACAAAGTTAAGCTTAAGGGACTATGTGTGCTAGTTACACTAGGTGTCACTCTTGTGAATAAGGAATTTTGTTATCCTTGGTACAAAAGGATTACCACAAGGCGAGTAAGTATCATTAATGATGTGAAACGACGCCAAAGATGAAGGGGTAAAATATCTATAGGTAGATCGTCGTAGCTCCAACTCTTAGTACTCCCCTAAAGGGAGAAATATGGAATGATGTGGCATTAAGTCAGAATTAAGTGGTTTTAATAATTATGGAATGGTAAAGGAAGAATGCGAAAAAAAATGATGAGAAAAGGAATAAGATGGCATTTATCCAAAATTCTACAGATATGTTACGATTCCAGAACATTATGTAAGCACGACGTCAAGAAAATGATGTAAGGGTTCCAGCCCAGGATGTTATTGATAGATAAGGAGCCAGTACGTAAGGTGAGTTAAGACAAAGGAAATAACCAAGAAAGATTTTACGGGATATTGATATGAGAATGGGACAATGAGTAATTAGTAGTTGATTTAGTAAGAGCCTAGTCATAGCTAGACAAGAGGTTATCGACAAATTAGCAGATCATGCAAGATAAACATAGTGAACCCCAACATGGGGAATTCAGTCTCACAAATATGACATCAGAACCCTTGAGAAATATTCAGATAGGAGTTGGGATAGTTAAAGGTATCGTATGAGTATTACGGAAATAAAAGAGAATTCCACTGGAAAGACAACCAAAGCTTTAGTTCGGAAGCAATTGCATGAGCACAAGTGCACAGAGGTATGTAACTACAAATATTTATAGGCGAGTAAGAACATCGAAAAATTCTTCGGGTACACAATATAACGAGCTCGCAACATTACAAGAGACAAAGGATCCTCCCTAAGTACTACAATGAAAGACTAACTGAAGAAGTAAGGAGGAAGGCTTCAACCTAAGCTCAGTGACCTAAAGAGGAAGTGATATTATAACAACAGTCTCACAACAACACTGTATGCACTCCATAAGGAAGTGGCACCTACCGTGTCTAATGAACGGGAAGTAAAATTAAAGGGAATATTCGAGACCATATGAGTTGCACGAAAACTCTTGCATGTGTGGGCACTAAGATAAGTTAAGTATGGATGCAACAAGGGGGCACAAAGTCCAGGAAAAGTAATAGCTTACGTTGAAAGAAAGCTAGGATGGAATGAAAGAAATTATTCGATCAATGATCTAGAGTGGATTACATTATGAACACGCTTAAGGGTTCGAAGTTTATACATGCAGCTATATGTTAAAAGAAGGAATTGAGCCCAGGTCATAAACGAAGGATTACACTGTTAAAGGATTCTATCATGCATATTTCTCAGAGCCTATGAAAGGCCAAATAGAATAACTAATACCATGAACCACATATCGGAAGATAACTTAAGCCGACATAAAGGGCGATCAGAAGAAGGAGGAAACTAAAAAATTTAATCAACTAAGTAAAGCAGGAAGTGTGATTATTGGACCCGAAAAATTATAAGAATCGTGATTGAGAACATAGCAGAATCACTCTTAATATATGAGGTAAGAGAGAGATAGTAAAACATCCATATTCTATAATGACTCTACGATAAAGCCAGTTAGAAAAGTGCCAGCCTCGTAAGAAGTGAGTACGAAGCTCCCACCAGATTGTGTATGCACTAGAGGTGCAAGTATTATAATAGAGCTTCAAGTTATGGACGTGAATTACACCTAGGTGGAAGGGAGGTCATGAAAGAGATAAAAGATACGATGTGATATTTAAGGTAAGTAAGGAAAAGGTGAACAACGTACGAGATACTCAAAGGCAGAAGATCGTGAATAGTCCATACTCCAATCAGAAGTCTAGAAACGCTGGGATTCAGTATTGATAGCAGCGTCATCAGTGGCATATCTTCCAGCCTATAGTTTCTAGGTACCAAGAGGTCTAGTTAAGAGATTAAAGCAGAGTTAGAGATGATGTAATGTATCACTTGATATCCCAGAATAACATAAGGAAATATATGATGCAACAAGATTGAAGGAAGGTTGCGAATAGTATAAATATATATGTATAGGTCACAAGCTAAAGTATGGCAAAGCGACAAGGTTTTAGGAAGACAGAAGTAAGTAAAAGAAAGGGCGAGTAAGAGGGTGATGACAAGGGATAGGTCCTCAAGATTAAGCCCATGAAAACAAGAGAGCTGATGGTTTCTCTAAGTCATAGAGAGTTTAGTATATCCGAATGAAATGTCGCCCTGGTAATAGAGTGGGGGTGTAATTGTGACAAAATGGATTTGAAGAAGAAAAGAAAGGATTTCATGAATTGTACAGGATTAAAATACCCACGTAAGGTGAATCCCATTAGGATGTTATGAGGCAGGCGGATCAGTCTAATTAGTTCAGATGTTTCGCGATAAGACGTGAGCCCTAGCGACAGTGTTACATAAGAGGTCAAGTTATCGATATAAAGGTGAATGAATAATGGATGGATAGAAGTTACAAGTATGAGATGAGATTATACCATTATTCTTAAGGTGAACAGTGATGAAGAAACGCTAAAGGACTTAGATTTATCATATAGGATAAGCAATGAGAGTAACCTGAAATTTGGCAGCAGACATCAGCAACGATAAATCGAAGTGAGAGTTATGGTATAGTAAGACCTACATTGATGCAGTAAAGTCATACAGATGGATAAACGAGTCTATAAAATAAGATATGCAATATTCGCAAGCTCTACAAAGTACCGAGCGAAGAACTTCAGTACACCTACAGATGCCCAAAGAGGCATCCTATTAAGCCTTGTATATGTTTACAACATAAGGCCGAGAGATTGGCTAAGCTAGAGGGGAAAAGGAGAGAAGATTCGCAAAGGCACACTAGCAAGCTCAGTATCATATGGGTTGCATGTTAGAAGGTAGCAACAACTACGAGATTGGAAGGAATTCGATCAAGTTATGGTGTGGGAAAGAGTCCTGAAGGTGAAAGGGGAATGCCCTGGCCTTTAGATTTATTTACAGAATAAATGCCTAAATGGCAAGGAGAGTATTAATGTATTCACAAGAGCTATATAGGTTATGAAATGATAAGAACATCGGTCAACATTCGAGGACGAATGTTCCAAAGGAGAGAATGATGTTGCGCCCCGCAATATTACGTCGATATTACGTTTCACAGTATTAAATTACGATGATGTTTCACCCTATAGTATTGTACGTTGAATTCATTGTAAGTTAATTGACATCAGACCAAGGAAAAGATTATTTGGAGATTATGAGGATTATGCTATTTCAAACAAGTGGTGAGTAAATTCGTGAAGGTGAAAGGGGGAAGCAAGTCAAAGAAAATAAATTTTCGTCCAAGTTTGGCATGTTGGGATAAATTTGGGCCAAGCATTAATACCCGATATTTATGGACTAGTACCATAGGTACCATATGACCATGATAGTAGTATGTATTAAGTGTATTAAAAATAAGTAGGCTTTTAAGTAATTTGAGATAATTCTTAATTATGCGGGTAATTGACTAATTACCGGGTAAGAGGATATTACCTAATTAAACTAATTAATTATTGGATAAAGATCAAATATTCCCCACCCCCACCCCCACCACCACGTGGCAGCAAGCCATTAGGTGGAAACCTAATTCATTAAATACATGACACTTCACATCTCATATTTTAAAGAATTGAAAAAGTAAAATGTTAGGTAACACTTCACTTCTATTATTTTGGATACAAGACTACAAATCAGATTTGAACCTTTTCTCATGGCAATGTGAATTCTTACCAATTTCTTACAAATTCCTACAAGTTTTCAACGAATCTCTTGCAACCGAACAATTCCAACGGGAATTATTACTACCTTAGCAACGGAAAATTTTGTGATTCTAAAGAAGTACGGTCCAACCTTTTTCAAGAATATCATACGAATTTTTTCCCACTCCAGGTATGTTAAGGCTATCCCTTCTTTCTTTTGGCATGATCAGCATGATACAGATGAAACGAGTAAACACACGGTTTTCATAAATTACTCTATTCATAGAAACATTAGGGGTCTCCATTCTTGATCCCCCATGTGAATTATTATTTCTGTTCATGGGTCCCAGAAAAATACGTATTTGATAATGTTTATCCGAAAGGCATATTGATTTTTAAGGCATTCTGAGAAAATGTTATTAACGTATTTGTTATACATTTCATATATTTATACATGTACATTGACCCATGACTCAGACGGCGTTATATATGCGTATATATTTATGTATATATATGTATATGGGATATGAGAAAGGTTATGGAGTTATATACGCACCACCACCTGATCAGCTGGTATATGTTGATGATTTTGCCCACAGTGACCGAGATGATATGATGGGATTCCCTCAGAGTCTTGATGATGTTATGAACACATGTGCCTATGCACGACATGACATTCATACGCATATGCATGACACTATGAGTATTTCATGATTTACAGAATTATTCAGACTTAAATGTCGAGTCTTTTACTCCATGATTCTCTCATGTATATTATTTACTGATTTTCATTCCTTACATACTTGGTATATTTCTTGTATTGACGTCCCTTTTGCCTGGGGACGCTGCGTTTCATGCCCGCAGGTCCCGATAGAACAGTCGAGAGTCCTCCAAGTAGTCTATCAGCTCAGCAGAAAATGTTGGTGTACTCGATTTGCTCCAAAGATGCTTATTTGGTCAGTATAATTAGGACATGTATTGATTGGTATGGCGGGGCTCAGTCCCGACCTTTATAATACTTATGTACTCTTAGAGGCTTGTAGACAGATGTCATGTATACAAATACTTGTATGGCCTTGTCGGCCTGTGTGTAGAGTTTATAAATGATTATGTTGGTATATTAGGCTCGTATGTCTTGTGTATATGATGATGTAATAAAAAATATACTTTACGTTGGTACTCGGTTGAGTAAGGTACCGGGTACCCGTCGCTGCCCATCAGTTTGGGTCGTGACAGTAAAATAAAAAGAAGACAAAAGTTCAATAGGTATTGACAATCAAAAGTTTGAGAAATCTAGTTGAGTGAACTTCTGTGTGATATAAGCATAGTTAAGTTACTTATCCGTTATAAAGGAATGATAGATGAGTGTTTACCCTAAAAATCGGATAATAATGAAACTTATAAGTGATTTTAAGGGCACGTGATTTCACCTAATACCAATTGATAAATATGATGATTGATAATAAAAATTAACAATAAAGTAAAGCAAATCAGTGTTGAAATGTAATTCAGCCCTCGAGCTAGAGTACCCTCGAACTGACTGATACCAGGATACTAAAGCACAAAGCAAGCTGATGAACAAGAGAGTATAAGCGAGAAATATTGTTATATTGCTCTGATATGTGAGAATAATATGTCTTACAAATGATTAGAACCCTTCTTTATATAGTAGAGGAATTCTATTTATGGTATAATTCTAATTACAGAAGGAAATTCCATGATTAGCTAAATAACCATTCTTGATTCGATCCATTTCGAGATTTCTTCCATGATCTTCGACCAGTCACAGATATATCGCCTTTCTGTTATTATGTTATCTTCGGTCTTGCTCGATGTCTATCTTATTTGGTCTCGTTCACTACTGGTCTCGATCTCGACAGGTACCTCGAATCACGAACTCGGTACCTTATCATCATGCCTCGATCTGATCTATGACGGGACCAATCTTTGATCCACCCCCCTGGTCTCGGTTAATCAATAAAATCGGGTGGGCCCTATTTTAACCGTATACAGATAGTCCCCTCATTTTTTGGAGTGTAATGACAAGAAATAAATTGAGCCTTCAATCTTTACCTCGACCTGTCATGACGTCATCTTCGTGACATAAGCGATAGAGGTGATCGAAACATCTCGTCGGTACAGTTCCCTAGGTTATTAATGTGTGTCAGTTGACGATCAACCACTAGCAACTTTGATTTGTCGCTGTGAAACCCATAAATATGCCTCTTTCCCACTCTTTCAAACTTCACTTTCAACCTCTTCTAATCTAGCCTTAAAAATTCTTTGCATGTTTTCAAGTTCCTCATCTGCAGATCTTCAAATTTCAACGTCAACCTCCTCGTAAAACACCAAATCTCTTCAGATTCATCTTTCTTTAGCTTAAAAACATAATGGTGAAAACGTCGAGGTCTGTGCCACAAAAAGAGACCACTTCATATTCACAGCCAGCCGGCGGGAAAACACCGGTGGAACCACGCCTTGAGGAATGTATTCCTAGGGGTGCGTTATGAGCTCCGATTTCAAGATCGAGAAAAACTCGTCGGTCCCCGGTCATTGTGAGCCAGTATTGAGATACATATGCTCGATACCTGAGAATTTTCTCGAAAAAGTGAAGAAGGATTGCGCCTGATAGAAAAAAAGGTCGTGATACCGGCCTCTGAGGAAGAAATTACCACCCATGTGGAAGGGTTCTTGAGTGTTTACATTTACCCTTTCACATTGGGTCCCCTCGACCCAATCATCATGGACTTCTGCAAAAAGTACGTGGTGACCCTCGGTTAGATTCATCCCTCATTCTGGAGGATCGTCATATTGCTTCGATTCTTCGCGAGCAAAGTCGAATGACTCCCCTTAACTATCGACCAACTCATCAAGTTATACAACCCCCGAATTTACCGAGGTGGGCTAATAAAACTCCAGCTCGGGCCACCAAGATTTTCATCTACATCATAGATGAGGACAAAGATCGAGGCTGGATGGGTTGATTCGTCATAGTGAAGACTTCGGACCTTATTCCGGCCAAAAATATACCATTCCCCGAGAAGTGGAATATGAAATGTAAGTATGCTCCCATTATTAGTTTTTATTTGTTATTTTGCTTTGTCAGTTTTTCTCATCGACATTCTTTTCATGGTGCAACGGCTACCTGGATGCCCGGTGCGATTCCCAACCTCGAGAGCTAGGTTAGGGACCTGGTCTCGACTTTGACGCATGTTGAGGGTTCCTGGCGCGACATATCGAACGGCCGATGGGAAGACAAAAATCATGGTAAGACCCTTTCATGTATTTAATGATTTGGTTAAAACATTCCTCCCATACTTATTCAATATTTTTTCCTTTAGGTCTCGGAAAAGATGCAGTCATTAGGCCCCCATATGGCGAAGAAGAAACTTTGATCTCGGTCCCAAAGCCGGCAAAGGATAATACGAGGAAAAGGGCCTCGACTTTTGAGGGGTCAGAGCCGAAGAAAAGAGTGGCCCGTAGGTTCAGAAGGAAAGTCATTTCTTTGACTGTGCACTCGGTCTAGCTCCCAAGGGAGGAAGAGGAAGAAGAGGAGGAAAGAGAAGATGACTCCGGGCTGGTGGCCCAAGTGAAGGCGATTTGCGAGGCCAAAAAGACCACTAAATCGGTGGGATCTGAAATCATTCTGCCCCAAGGTGACAAGACCTCAGGTGGAGACTCGGGTGGAGTCACCGAGTTGGCAAGGGCTAGAGACGCCTCGCCTTGGGGCGAAAGGGTGGCGGAATCGGCTGTAGAGGTCAGTCTCAAGGCTCCTCGAGACGAAAAGAATACCCCAAGAGACCCACTTGGGGTAAAAAAAGTTGGACACCCCCCGTCCCTCCCTTCATTTTATGAGGAGACGATTGGGGAGGCCCAAGCTATGAAGACTCCTTATGCAGAAGGATCCGACAGAGACGAGGATCCCTTCCGTGATTATTTTACCGGCATCGATTATTCCGGTGGAACATCTTCGAGTTTCAGCCTGAGTGACTTAGAAATACTGAGGAAGGATTCGGGTGGAACATCTTCGAGTTTCAGACTGACCAATCAATTCCCGGCCCCTAGCGTCTGTCCCGGGACCAAAAGGACAATTGTCATCTCCAGCTGAGGGAAACCTTTTGAAGAAGACGGGTGAGCCCGAAGTGTGGCTCAAGCCTTTGATAGGTCCCTCTGAGAAGCAAAGCTAGCCAGCCACGGTGCTTTTACATGGGCCAATGAGGTCGTGCATACGTCTTTGAAGGTATGATGCAAGTTATCTTCTTTCACTCTCGTATATGAAATTTACCATATCTGACTGGTTTATTTCTTGTAAATTAACCTTATAGGCATGGAGCATATGAAGAGGATTTCAAAAACGGACCAAGAGACAAGAGAGTTGCACGCCGATGTTGATAATTGGAGAGCATAGTATGGCAGCTTAAGGATTGACATGGATGCTTTAGAAGAGGAAATGAGTACCTTGAAGCGGCAGATGATACTCATGGCAGCAGAACTAGCAGTGGAGAGGGCTTCTTGCAGTCAAGCTGATAAATATAAGAGTGTTCTGGAGTCTTCATTCGCGGAGCAGCTGTCCTGTGCCTCAAAGAAGATTAGAGACTTGAAGAACTTGTTGGGGGCAGAAGGAGGAATACTAAGGCGAGCTCGTGCAATCACTCACTCGTACTCAAGAAGATCTTCGTAGGGCTTTAGGAAAAGCTCAAACTTTAGAGGAGTCGATTGTTCTATTAAGGGCTGCCCATGAAGCTGCGGAGGCGGAGAAGGACGGGTTGAGAGCTGAGCTTCAAGTGTGGGCAAAGGATTATGAAGATTTGGAAGATGTGGCTGCTGTCGATGTGATCTGGGCGTATATGAATTCTCGCCTTGACACATTGATGAAAATGAGTCAAGAGGGTTTAACCTTAGTGCTGAAATAGCCAAAACTAAAGAAGCCATGGAGAAGGCTCAACAGGTTCATAACCTCTCTTCACCTGATGGTGAGATTCAAGCCGCTCATGCCTCTTCATCCCCATTTGCTCCCGCTCCTTCTGCCACTGAAGTCAACCCCTCTGTTGAAAAGATTTAGTTGGTTCATCCCTTTTTTTCTTCTTATTTGTATCAATTGGTGGTTACCCCCAGTCCCATCGGGGGTAAATTTGGATTTCCTTTAAGTCCCCAAATGACAACTTAGGGGCACCGCAATGTATATATAAAATNCTTTTGTTGAGTTTCTGTTTTACTCTTTAAGTCTTTTGCATGCTTCATTTTTCGAGGTTTTAATTTTACCTTCGAGTTTTGCATGTGGAATGTTTTAGATTACTCGTACCTTTTTTATAATAGGCACGACGTCATATTAAATGTGCGCCTTTTTGTAATAGGCATAATTTATGAAAGAGGGCCCTTTATAATTGACATGAAGAAGACGTCTCAACTTCATGATAATGCAATAGAGTGATAGGAATTTTACACATGTGTAAGAATGTTTCCAAGGAAATTTTTTTGTTTGAACTTCCATGACATTTTACATTTGTTTGATTATCGTCTAAAACTCACGTTTGCAACTGTTTTTGTTTAACAAATTTGATATACTCTTGTATTTCGTAACTATTTTTCATAGGTAATAATTTTTCGATATTAATACAAGGAAACAACTATTTTTTACTAGTAACAGTTTTTATAAAGATTGGGATTTTTACCCGCAACTGTTTTGGAAACAATTTTCTAATAAGTACGAGGGAAATATTTTCTTATTCATAAATGTTTTTATTTGATAACAGTTTCTTGAACAAATACAAGGATATAGATCTTTTATCCATAACTGTTTTATTTGAGAACAGTTTTTTGAATGAGTACATTGATGATGACCTTTTACCCCTAACTGTTTTTGTTACAACAACTTTGAATAAAGATGTACATTTCTTTCTCGTGACTAATATTTTTCCTTTCAACCTGAATATGTTCGAAGGTTTTTGCTTTTTGCATTAGGCTTTGTATTTGGATGGCTCTTTTGATTTTCTTTCGATTCTGCTCGTGTCACTTGTCTCGTTGGGTAGATAGGTCTTCAGGCTCTAGCTTTTAACTTTTTGATAGTATTCTTTGCTTCGTCTTAGCCTTCCATACTGTATAGTCCCCCAAGTGTTTGAGCTTTGAAGAATGAAATCTCGAGCACTTTATTATTCCTTCCTTGTGGTCCTTTTCCTATAAAGGAAAAACATTCCGGACTCAAAGGTATATAGTTTTTTTTAGATGATGACTGCTTAACCCTTTTAAAATATTCATCAGAAAGTGTAACCCTAGACCAGGAATTGTGTTATTTCCTCGCGTCTTTGCAGGTCTAATATCATCATCTGGTGATGGGTTAGCTTTGTGCCTATCATCTAAAAAAGTTAGTACAATTTTTAAATGTTCAAAATAAAATAGAACTTGTGATACCTGACGGTGGGTATTCTTTTCTTCTAGAAGTAATACTTCTTTAGATGGATGACGTTCCAACTTGTTGGTAGAACTCTGCCATCCATATCTTCCAACTTATAGGCGCCTTTCCCAGCTATGCCTCGGATTTTGTAAGGTCCTTCCCAATTTTGATTTAGCTTTCTTGCACCTGCTTCTTTTGTTTATTGGAAGACTTTTTTGAGGACGAAGTCCCCAATTTTAAAGTACTTGAGATGAGCTTTACGGTTATAATAACTCTCTATGATTTGTTTTTGAGCTGCCATCCATATCAATGCTGCTTCTCTTCGTGGTTTGAGCAGGTCCAGGTTGGTCCTTAATTCGTCGTCATTTTCACCTTCCATGGCTATTGAGAACCTTATGCTTGGTTCGCCAATATCCACGGGTATTAAGGCTTCTGAGCCATAAACAAGTACGAATGGAGTTTCTCCCGTGGCTATCTTCAAAGTTATTATGTATGCCCATAATACCGCTGGTAACTCTTCAGGCCAATTTCCTTGGGCTTTATCCAGCAGCTTCTTTAGATTGTTGATGATGACCTTATTTGTTGACTCAACTTGACCATTAGCCACGGGGTGCTACGGTGTTGAAGTGATCTGCTTGATTTGCCAACTTTCGAAAAATTTTGTGATTTGCAAGCCTATGAATTGTGGGCCATTATCATACACGATTTCCTTTGGTATTCCAAATCGGCATATTATGTTTCTCCATAAGAAGCTTTTAACTTCCTTTTCTCGCACTTGTTTGAACGCTTCTGCCTCTACCCATTTTGTAAAATAGTCGATTAGTACGAGTAAAAAATCGTACCTGCCATTTAGCTGTGGGAAGAGGTCCCACTATGCCATACCCTATTTCATGAAAGGCCATGGGGATATTATTGAGTGTAGTAATTCTGCTGGTCGATGCATGTTATTGGCAAACCTTTGGCATCTGTCACATTTGGATACGAAATTCTCGGCTTCTTCTTCAATCTTAGGCCAATAGTATCTGGCTCTGATTAGTGTTTTCACTAAGGATCTCGCCCCTGAGTGATTTCCACAGTGTCCTTCGTGGACTTCTTTCATAAAAAATTCTGTTTGGTTAGGTCCGAGGCATTTAGCTAACGGTCCTCCAAACATCTTACGATAAAGTGAGTTGCGAATAAGGCAGTACCGTGCATCTTTGTGGCGAAGCGCTTGAGCTGCTTTCCTGTTTTCAGGTATGGTGCCATTTTGCAAAAAATTAAGAATTTCGTTTCTCCAGTCCCAAGTTAGGTTGTTGAAAGTTACCTAATTCTTGTCCTGGTCTATTATTGAATGAAATAGTTGAACGACAATTGTATTGTCTTTGTTCGTTACTTCCGTTACTGCTTCGAGGTTAGCTAATGCATCTGCTTCTGCATTTTCCTCTCTAGGTATTTGCATTACCTTTCATGTTTTGAATTGTCTCACGAGCTCTCGTGCTTCTTCAAGATATTGTTGCATTATAGTCTCTCGAGCGATGTAAGTCCCCTGTATCTGATTTACTACCAGTTGGGAGTCGCTGTTGATCACAATTTGCTCGATTGAGAGCCGTGCGAGTTCAAGCCCTGCAATAATAGCTTCATACTCTGCTTCATTGTTAGTGATAGGATAACACTTTATAGCTTGCCGTGTCTTTTCACCCGTGGGTGATATCAAGACTATGCCTAAGCCGACGCCTTTTATATTTGAAGAACCATCGGTGAACAAGGTCCATAGGCCTGGATTAACACCGTTAAAGAGTTGTAACTCTTTTTCTACTTCAGATACAATGCTATTACTAAAGTCAGCAACAAAATCAGCTAGTATTTGAGACTTAATTGCAGTCCTAGGCTGATAGATTATTTCATGCTCACTTAATTCTATGGCCCACTTGGCTAATCTTCCTGACATTCCTGTTTATGCAGAATATTTCTTAAAGGCTAGGTCACAACGGTGATTGGGTGGCATTGAAAATAGGGTCGTAATTTTCTAGATGCCATTATTAAAGCTAAGGCTAACTTTTCCAGATGTGGATATCTAGTCTCAACATCTAGCAAAGTTTTACTTACATAATAGACAGGTGATTGTTTACCTTTCTCTTCTCTTACCAATACTGCACTTACAGCAATTTCTGAGACAGTCAGGTAGATGTACAATCTTTCCCCTTCTTTTGTCTTTGAAAGCAGTGGTGGTTTCGGTAGATAAATCTTCAGGTTCTTGAGGGCTTTCTGACATTCTTCAGTCCATTCAAACTGATTCTTCTTTTTGAGAACTAAGAAGAATTTAAAACTTTTTTCAGAAGATTTAGAAATAAACCTACCCAAAGCTGCTATTCTCCCTGTCAGTCTTTGAAATTTCTTTTTATTTGTTAAAATATCAGGTATTTTCTCTATAGCTTTAATTTTAGCGGGATTTACCTGATTGCACTCCAAAAGCGCATTTCTCTGGATTTAACTTCATATTATACCTGCGTAGAATATCAAAAGTAGTAGAAAGGTGTTGGAAATGATCTTCCGCCTGTATTGACTTTACCAGCATGTCATCAATGTAAACCTCCATCATTTTTCCCAGATGTTCTTGGAACATCTTGGTCACTAGGCTTTGATATGTGGCTCCAGCGTTTTTAGGCCAAAAGGCATGACTTTATAACAATAAGTCCCCCTGTTCGTGATAAAGGAGGTTCTTTCCTCGTCTAAATGATCCATTTTAATCTGATTATAACCAGAATATGCATCTAGAAAGCCTAATAGTTCATGACCTGCTGTGGCATCAATCATTTGACCTATATGAGGCAATGAGAATGAATCTTTGGGGCATGCTTTGTTTAAATAAGTATAATCTACGCATACCCTCCACTTGCCATTCTTTTTAGGTACTACCACTGTGTTTTCTAGCCAGTTAGGGTACGTTACCTCTCGTATCGAACCAATCTTCAAGAGTTTTTGTACCTCTTCGTCAATCACTTGGTTCTTGAATGGTCCTTGATTTCTTTTCTTCTGCTTAATAGGTATGAATGATAGATCTTCATTTAGTTTATGAGTCATCACTTCTGATGGGATGCATGTCATATCTGAGTGGGACCACGCAAAGCAGTCTGCGTTAGCCTTTAAATAATCAATTAACTTACCTCTTTGGGCGGGGCCTAGCCTCGTGCCTATATACACTTTCTGTCAGGATTTTGTTCTGATAATGGAACAGCTACGAGCTCTTCCGCAGTTGTTTTGATGTGCTCATCTTCCTCCGGTTCACGAATGACGTCCAGTCTGGAATCTGTTTCTGTGTGGTATAGTATACCTTCTGTGGTAACTTGATTTTCCTTCTCGTAAGTATTTTCTTTCGTACCTGTTTCAGCAATAATACCTTCCGTACCTATTTGGGTAGTAATTTCTTCCATGCTTGGGAAATTCCCTTATCTCGTAATTCTTCCACCTCTATTTTCTTGTTGTGTTGTACCAAAATGTTTATATTTCTTGCAGTCTGTAGATCTCCTTTAATTTGTTGAATCCCCCATTCAGAGGGAAATTTAATTACCTGATGCAATGTGGAGGGTATCGCTTTCATGTCGTGGATCCATGGCCTTCTAATGATCACGTTATAAGCCATGTCATTATCGATGACTTGGAACCTGGTACTTTTGATCACCCCCTCAGCATAAGTACTAAGCTCAATTTCTCCTTTTTTTTATAACTGTAGAGTTATCAAACCCTGATATGGCTCGTGCTTTTGGGATTACTTGATTCCCCAGTAGCATTTCTTCCACGACTCTTAGCAAAATGATATTGACTGAACTGCCTGGATCAATCAACACCCTTTTTACGTTAGTATCATGAATAAGTAAAGATATTACCAGAGCATCATTGTGCGGAAGCATTAATCCACTGATATTTGCATCATCGAAGGTTATATCGTCTTCTCCACGAGCCCGTTTCCCATGTGTAATTGTGAACTTTGTGGTTGGTTTGCAAATCACTCCGTTTACTTCTTCACCCCCGTGTATTACGTTAACGGTTTGTTTTGGAGAAGGAGGCTTTGGGGGCTCCTGCCTGTTCCGCATATATGACTGTTTACCTTTATCACTAAACAATTCTATTAAATAGCCCTATTTTAAAAAAATTTCTACTTCACCTTGTAAAAATCTACAATCCGCAGTTTTGTGCCCATGATCGTTGTGAAATTCACACTAGTGATCTGGGTTTCTTCTACTTGGATTTGACCGCATCTCTTTGGGCCACTTAACCTTGTCTCCCATGTTCCTCAATATTGAGACAAGTTCAGTAGTACTTACATTAAAGGTATGATCCCCAATTTGAGTACTACCTCTAGGTCGTTCATCTCGATCTTTTCTGGATCTAGACGAGGATGAGACTACGTCTCTTCCTTGTGGTCTATAGTCCGACCTAGTGTTTTCGAACCTGGGGCGGATATCGCGTCCCGAGGGTCCTAAGTAAGAATCGTACCTATTTTTACCTGATCTTCTATCTGATTTAGGACGTCTGGATCTGGAATGATATTCATCTCTCGAACGAGCAATTATATCTTATTCTATTATGAGTTTAGTATTGTACCTGTTATATACATCGTTCCATGTTGTAGCGGGGAATTCTCTTAGACTTTCCTTAAGTCGTCTCGTGGCTTCTGAGCTTTTATCGTTTAGGTTGCTTGCAAATGCCATGGCTGCCCAATTATCAGGCACCCTGGGTAACTGCATTCTTTCTCGTTGAAACCTGTCTACAAACTCACGGAGTAGTTCCGTGTCTCCTTGTTTTATTTTGAATATGTCTTCCATTATCTTCTCAACTTTTTGTGCACCAGAGTGTGCTTTTATAAACGAATCTGCAAGGTCAGCAAACGAGTCAGTAAAATTTTCAGGGAGAAGAGAATACCAGGTTAGGGCCCCTTTGGTAAGTGCTTCCCCAAATTGTTTGACAATGACAGATTCAATCTCTTGTTTCGTTAAGTCGTTGCCTTTTACCCCAGTAGTGAAAGCAGTCACATGGTCGCGTGGGTCAGTTGTTCCATCATATTTGGGAACGTCAGGCATTTTAAACTTCTTGGGTATAGGCAAGGGTGCCGCACTTGGCTTCCAAGGTTGTTGAGAATATCTATCAACATCGATGCCTTTGATGATAGGTGGTACTCCAGGAATTTGTTCGATGCGATCGTTCTGCTCCTTCATCTGTTTCTGCATGGTTAGCAGTAAATTTTGTAATTCTGAGTTATTAGATATACCTGGTCTCGTTTCGAGAGATTCATTAGGAGTATCTCCTCTTCCTGAGTTTGCCAACCCAGATTGAGGATTTTCCATGGTGATGGTGTTATTGGGGGGTGGCGTCGGTGGTGTAGGTAACGCTGCCGATAACCCACTCGAAAATTCTTGCAAAGCTTGGCTCACATACTCTGCAATCATTTGCTTTACACGATCTTGTTCCACATTTTGATCATTATCACTATTGTTGTTATTGGATCTTTCTGGGGATTGTTCCCTCGAACCACGTGGGGTTCCTGAAGGTGATGGAACTGGGGTTCCACTCCTTTGCTGGTTATTGTCAGTGGGGTTTGACATAATTCATAGGATATCACTTGAAAAGTAAACAAAGATTATCAGATTCTCGGTAATGGAACAAATTTGTTTAACCAAAGAATTAGACCCTTTGACTAAAGCTTATTTTTAAGATGAATACGGGTTAATGATAATCAAGATAAATGGAGAAAAGTGAATAATATATAATATTGCAGAAAAATAAAAGATCAAAGTTGATTGTATTTGAGAACCAGATGCCTTTATAAGTTGTATTCCCCTCCCTTATATATGAGATTCTTATAACGTACGACTCTTGCTATGGTTCCTCATTAATGAATAATTATGTCATTAATGAGGTGTTACAAACGATAACGGTAATTGGGTTCGGTTACATAACGTTCGAGTAATCAATTGTGGCTCCTTGAATCTGCTCGTAGCTTTGTCTAAATTCATTCTGACCGTGCCTCTCTCTCGTTTTGATCAAGTTGAGTTTCCCGTGGCTGATAAGTTCGTGGGTTTATTGAATCGTGCCTCTTTGTACCGTACCTCTTCAAAGAATCACATCCAGTTGTTGAGTTTTCTTGTGTCCACGTGTCTGGCTGAGTTTTTAAAAGTTTACTTACGTGCGAAACTCTTTTTTACCAATACACCGTGGCCTATAAATTTCGAGGATTTCCTTTTTAAGGTCTCACAGTCTCGAGGTTTTAATAGTTCGATCACTTATATTTTTCGGTCGGCAGTCCCCGAGTGTGGGGTTAGTTGTTTGAACTTGAGTTGTGATCAGCCTTTAAGCATGTTTACATAATAGATCCAGAGCATGAAACTATAAAGCAAAATTTTTCTAAGGCATGAAATATTTAGCAAGGAAAAATACTTCTCATAATAGATGATTATACATGCGTACATATTTGATGTTAGGGATCGAGTAACCTACATGGGCACGGCTCATTCGACCTTTGGCCCTTACAAAATTTACCTATCGAGGCCCCGTTGACACAAAGTACTTTCCTTGCAACAAAGTTAACATTCGAGGGTGATACCCCCCAGTATTCGAGGTTGATTGTAAAGAAGCCTCGGATATTGTTGAATTGCTCTATGTTAGCATGAACAATGGTTTCCTCATTAAAAATCTCGCAGGAAAAACTCATTTAGGACAAAAACCGGTCTAAGGGAAAAAGAGTGCAACGCGTGCTTTCATACCTAAGGACTTCGTTTTGATGGATCCATCGACGTCCTCGATAGAACACCTGCAATTGGTTAATTTAAAACATAAATGAAAATGGAGAAGGTCGTACCTTAGCAGTAATATCGTTTGAGGAGTGATATGTTCCAATTGTTTTGTAGTTTCTCGTCGTTCATCGTGCCAAGCTTGTAGGATCCTTTTACGATGATGTCGAGGATCTGATATGGTCCCTCCCAGTTTGGGCCAAGTTTTCCTTAATTTAGGTTTTGAGTGTTGAGAGTGACTTTGCTCAGAACTAAGTCCCTGGTTTTAAAGTGTCAAAGATTGGCTCTTCGATTGTAATACCTTTTGATCCACTATTTCTTTGCGGCCATTCGAACGAGGGCGGCTTCCCGTCTTTCATATAGAAATTCGAGGCTTGTATTCATAGCCTCGTAATTTGGCTCTTCCGTTGCATACTGAAACATGAGGCTAGGTTCCCCGACTTCGATCGGGATCAGAGCTTCGACACCATAGACTAAAGATAATGGTGTTTCCCCCATACTGGATTTCAACGTCGTGCGGTACGCTCAAAGAACCTCGGGTAGTATCTCTCTCTTTTTTCCTTTAGTGCTAGTCAATATTTTCTTTAGATTTTGAATGATGGTCTTGTTTGTCGATTCAGCTTATCCGTTTCCACTGGGATGATATGGTGTCGATAGAATCCTTTTAATATTGTGATACTCGATAAATTTGGTCACTTTTCCGCCGATGAATTACTTCCTATTGTCGCATACAATCTCGACAGGCATCCCGAATCGACATATAATGTGGTCCCAAATGAAGTCTATGACTTCATTTTCTTTGACTTGTTCGAAACCCTGTGCTTCAACCCATTTAGAAAAATAGTCTGATAAATAAAAAATATTGAGCTTTACCTGAGGCAGATAGCAGAGGACCGATGATGTCCATTCTTCATTTCATGAATGACCATGGGGATAGGACCGAGTGGAGCTGCTCCCCGGGCTGATGATTCATTGACGCATACCTTTGACATTGTCACATTTCCGAATGAACTCCTTTGTGTCCTTTTCCATATCAGCCCAATAATACCCTACTCTGATAACTTTGGAAACCAATGACTCGGCACTGGAATGATTTCCACAAGTGCCTTCGTGAGTCTCCTGTACGACATAGTCGGTGTCTCCTGGTCCCAAGCATATCACCAATGGTCTATCAAATATTCTCTTATACAGTTTTCCATCTTCGACCAATGTGAACCATGTTGCTTTTGTGCGTAGAGTCCTCGAT
The DNA here is from genome assembly GCA_005239525.1 of Nicotiana knightiana. Lineage (NCBI taxonomy): Eukaryota > Viridiplantae > Streptophyta > Magnoliopsida > Solanales > Solanaceae > Nicotiana > Nicotiana knightiana. The sequence continues at coordinate 5,908 of ML418308.1, read as the reverse complement.
TCCTTAGGATCCGATGTAAGCTTCCCATTCTTTAGGTATTTGATATACTTATTCCTCCAATCCCAGGTTAGACTTTTAGAGTTTATTTCGGTGTGGCCTTCTTCGATTACTGACCTTGAAAGTTTGACGACAGTCCCAAATCTAAGTTCGTCGTCTTCGACAAATGACCCCAAGTTTGCAAGGGCATCAACCTTGTTGTTTTTTTCCCGTGGTACGTGTTGTAGGGTCTATTGTTTAATTTGATGTAGAGCCACCTGTACTTTGTCCAAGTACCTCTGAATTCAGTCTTCTCGAACCTCAAAAGTTCTGTTGACTTGGTTTACCACAAGTAAGGAATCACACTTGGCCTCGATGAACTCTGCTCCCAAACTTTTAGCCTGCTCGACCTGCAATCATGGTCTCATACCCAACCTCATTGTTAGTTAATTTCATAGTTCTGATAGATTGTCTAATCGTATTACCCGTGGGTGGCTTTAAAATGATGCCCAGCCCGGACCTCTTCATGTTTGAAGCACCGTCTGTGAAGAGGGTCCACAACCCCGATGATGTACCCAACTTTAATTATAGTTCCTTTTATACCTCGGGTACGAGGGTAGGCGTGAAGTCAACCACAGAGTCTGCCAAAATTTGAGACTTAATGGCTGTTCAGGGTTGATACTCGACATCATACCCGCTAATCTCGACGGCCCATTTGGCCAATCGACCCGAAAGTTCGGGTTTATGCAAAATATTGCGAAGGGGATAGGTAGCCACAATACAGACTGGGTGACACTGAAAATATGTTTTTAATTTCCTAGAGGCGCTTATTAAAGCTAGCGCCGAGTTTTCTAAGTATGGATATCAGGTCTCTTCCTCTCCTAAGGTTCGACTAACATAGTAAACAGAAAATTGCGTACCTTGCTCTTCTCGAACTAGCACCCACATACCGCGATATTCGAGACTGCTAAGTATAAGTAGAGTTGCTCGTCCACTTTCGGAGTGTGAAGCAGCAGCGGGCTCGAAAAGTAACATTTTAGTTCTTCCAAGGCTCGCTGGAATTCAAGGTTTCCATGCAAAATGGCTATTCTTCGCAATTAGTGAGAGAACCGGTGACTTCTATCTGAGGATCTCGAAATGAATCGACCTAGGGCAACTATGCTCCCTATTAACCACGATCGTGATATCTTCGAAGGACTTGATTTTATCGGGGTTGATCTCGATCCCCCGATTTGATACCATAAATCCAAGGAACTTCCCTGAGCCGACCCCAAATGTGCACTACGTTACTACGTTACTAGCCGACCCCTATTTGTTCTTCGAATATTTGATTTACTAGGTGTTTAGTCCGAATGACATTAAGTTATAACAATAGGTGTCGTACTTTGTGATAAACGAAGTCTTTTTCTGATCCTCCAGATTCATTTGTATTTGATTATACCTGGAGTAGGCATCGAGAAAACTGAGAATCTCATGGCCGGCCATGGCATCGATCATACGATCAATATTTGGCAAAGGAAAAGAGTCCTTCGGGCATGCTTTGTTTAGGTCCTTATAGTCTAGGCACATTCTAAGTTTATTTCCCTTTTTTAGGGACTACGACTACATTTTCTAACCACTCAGGATATTTTACTTCCCGAATGGACCCTATTCTGAGAAGTTTGGTTACCTCGTCCTTGATGAATGCGTGTTTAACCTCAGACTAGGGCCTTCTCTTTTCTTTATTGGACATAACTCCGGGTCCAAGATTAATCGATGTGTAGTGATCTCTGGTGGGATCCCTAACATATCAAGGTGGGACCAGGCAAAGCAATCCATATTATCTATAAGGAATTTATTGAGTTTTTTCCTGAGCTCGGGGGTTAACCCCGTGCCCAGGTATACTTTTTGCTTGGGTAGATACTCGATTAATATGACTTGTTCCAGCTCTTCGATCGTTGATTTTGTGGCGTCGAAGTCATTGGGAATTATGAAGGATCACGGGATCCAATGTTCGTCATCCTCTTCCGCCCTTTGCTCCTCCGGTTGGGTCGAGACTGGTACCTGTTGTTGCTATTTAGCTTCCTGCGTTCCGTTTGACTCTGGTCCCTTTGTTGATGAAGGTGTCGATCTGGTATTACTTCATCGGCCGCGAACATCTCTTTGGCAGCATGTTGTTTCCCATACACCATCTCCATCTAGTGTTGGGAATTTCAGATATTGGTGAAGGGTTGCGGGGACCGACCTCATGTTATGAATCCAGGGTCTTTCGGGCAGGTGCGTTGTATCTCATATCGCCCTCAATCACATGGAACTTTGTTTCTTGAATGGTCCCGGCTACATTTACGGGCAAGATGATTTCACCTTTAGTAGTTTCACTTGCAATGTTGAAACCATTGAGTACTCGAGCTACAGGCACAATCTGATCCTACAAACCGAGTTGCTCCATGACCCTCGATCGAATAAGATTGGTCGAGCTTCCTAGATCAATTAAAACATGTTTAACCTGAATTTTATTCATAAGAATAGAGATTACCAGTTGTGAGCATGTGATTTTTACTCATCGTATCGTCCTATAAAAATCCCAATAAATCAATTGATTTTATAAATATTGACTGACTTTTCAGTAATTAATTGTGAATTATTTGCGTTGCTGGCATATCCATAATTCATCTTTCAAAATCATTGAAATTCTGCATTACGAATTTGTTGGTCATAATTAGTTAAATGATAGACAAATGACGAATATCTGACGTAATGTAGTTGTTAATAATTGATTACTACAGAAATTAATCATCCCTTATTCAATAAAACGCGGTTTTAATTAGGAATATAGAATTGGCCGTGTCTTTATTGATTAACCCATAAATAAATGAGGATTGAATTAATTACTATATTCCTTGGTTTTTAAATTAGAGTGGAAATTAACTAATTAATCTTTAGTTAAATAAAAGAGGGTTAAAATCGGACCTGGACCAAAGCTGCCCAGGCCCAAGTCTTTTTATACACCCATACAATCCAGGCCCAAAACCCAATCCCCTACCCGGCCTGCCCCAACTTAACCAAAACGACGCCGTTTAAGCCAAGTTCAACCCCAGCCATTGATCTATCCTTGATCCANAAGAACAACTAGTTGTCACCTAAAGGGCATAACTAGTGTCAGTTAACCATAGTTAAATAGTAACCCAAGTAAGTGACCCTGGTTACCTAATAGTAAATATAGGGGCTTCAAAGGGGTACATGAGGAATCATATATTAAGGAAGTCAGATTTTAAGGGTAAGGGAGTCTTTTAATGGGTAAGATAGTTCTAGAATAGGGGCAGCTGTCCCAAAGGATAAGGTTGACAGCTGCCCTGTGTACTATTTCAATTTCAGAAATGGGAATGTACCATAAGAGACCTCATTCCCAAATGTTCTATAAAATAAGACCCCCTTCCCTTTAGAGGGAGGAAGAGAGTTNGGGATTTTCTTTTCAAGAACTCTTGGAGTTTTTCCTTTCTGGGGTCTTCTCTATTGATGCTCTGCTTTGGTTTCTGCTTCTGAATCTTCTGAAATTCCTCTGGTTTGGGCTATTGTTGGGTTTCTGGTTTGTGCTGCCTATATTGCTGCTGAATCTGTCTCTCCTTAGTTCTTATTGCCAACCTGACCTTTATTTGATCAGGATCTTGGTTATTTCTTTTTCTTCCAAAAGAGGTATGCAACAATGAACTTATAATAAAATTGTTATGCTCAGAATCCATGTTAGTTTGATAATGAATGTTTAATTCTTGATTTCTTCCCTGATATTATGTCAAGGCTGAATTTTCTTCTTTTTTTGGTATATGAATCTGAAGTAATATTTGAGTGACAGGATGTTAAGGAATCTGAATGTATGTTGTAATATCTAAATCCTTAAGGTTGTTCTGTTTTTTATTTCAAGTTGTTCAGAATGCAATAAGCATCATGGGACATTAGTCTCATGTCAGTCCATTAGTGAAATAACTGCACCATGGTGCAGAATCTGAACTCCTCTATGGTCAGGTTCTCTCTATCAAAGTGCACAAAATATGCTTTCATTTGAGCCTTTTGGTCAATAAAGAGATTCAACAAGCAAGTCCCTAATTAGTTTAATATTAGCACTAGGGTAGATGAGCTTGACTTATTAATAGTCAATATCACCCCACAATAGTGCACAAAACAGTAGCATAAGTGGCTGAAATTTACCTTTTAAAAGGTGTCGTTAAAAAGGGCATTAGGGTGAGAGATTTGAACCCTCCAATGGTCAAATCCATCCCCTACAAATGCTTAGAGGATTAAAACACCACATAGTTAGAATTAGGTAAGGTTAAGCACTAAGGCAGGTGAATTTGACTCTTTGATAGTCAAATTCACCCCCATGGTAGTGCATAAACAGTAGTTTAGCTTGCTGAAAAATAATCCTTCAAAGGATATAAGTGGATAATTAGGAAGGGCCTTACGGGAAAGAATCTGAACTTGCACAGTGGTTAGATTTACTCCTCAAAGTGCCAACAGTGGTTTGAAGTGTTTGACCAAATACTAGCCAAAGTGAGCCTGACTATAAAAGTCTAAACGAAGCAGCATCATTGGATTTGAATCTGACCTCTTCTATGGTCAGATTCAGTCCAGCCAATGCGCAAGAGAATTTTGTATTTGTTTGACATCCTTAGAGTCAAATTCGACCTCGTTAATGGTCAGAATTACTCTGAAAAGATGCATAACATATCTATTATTAAGGTAGTTAAGAATTGCAAACGAAAAGTTGCAGATATACAATATGAAGAGTCCAAATATGGAGCAGCTATTTAGGATTTCTTTTCTTTTGTTTTTGTTCTTCTTTAATATTCATAAAAAATGTATTTTTGCAGAAGCTGTATTCTCGCTTCAGAAAACTGTAATTTGTTCATTTATGCATTTGGAATCTTGTAAAGGACTGGACTGAATATTCATTTTGATTATTTTTTTTTTTTGCCTTTTAAGTTATAGCTCCCAAACTAAATTCTGAGGCAACTTTTTCGGGAACTTTAAATCTGTTTGCTCTAAAAATAGTTCAACAAAAATAGGTGTTTAATCAAGAGAGGAAATGATATTCGAATCAGCTCACATGAAACTTTTTTTTTAAAAATATTTTATTGTTGGATTTTAGAAGCAGTTGTTTTCAAGAGTTCGTCTGATGCAATTTAAGTGGATTCAGTAGATCATTTTAGCTCATTTTGTATCCTGTTAAAATTTCCTGAAATCAATGTATGAAAACTTCTGAACATAGAAGCATGCGATTAGGTTATTTGAAAATTGATAAGAACTGTTAATCTAGAACTGGGCAAAACTGCATGTGCTGTTTCTTCGTTAGAAATTACAAAGTTCCAAAAATAAAGTAATTCTGGCTTACTACTTTGAGTTGAGACCGGTATATGACGTATTTATATGTCTGCGATATATATAGGTGTATGTACATTACACGAATAAGGTGCATTTTGATTATTTACAAAACTAGAAAGTAAAGACCTTTAAGATTCGATTAAGAGTTGGATTTCCCAATCGATAGTCTTCTCTCATAAATAGCAAACTAGGATGGCCAAACGTGATAAAACAGGGCTAGATGAGGCCATAGCCTATAAGATGCTATTTTAGAACAACGAATACCGTTTAGGAGATCCTCTAGGTAAAATNCTACTTTTAGATAAAGATTCCAAAACTTAGAGAATAGTTGAATATCACCTCAAATAGGCATATTTAATCGTCATGACCATAGTCATGACTATATAATCTACACTCGGGTATGGCAACTCATGTTCCCGACGCTAACTCAAAACAATAATAAAAATATTGTAAATTGCGGGTGCATTTCATGTGGCTCATTTACAATGCGTCCAAAAAATAACAAGTAAACGTTATCGTGACTTGTATTCCATGTATATCAAAAAGCGGATAACAAGTAAAAGCACAATAGGTTTAA
>ML418306.1:83675-115819 GCA_005239525.1 Nicotiana knightiana | reverse complement strand
TGTCTTGGGCTACCAAGAAACAAAATTCAGTAGCCTTGTTTACTGCTGAGGCTGAATATGTGGTTGCAGCCTCATGTTTTGCCCAGTTGTTATGGATCAAACAACAACTCATGGACTTCGGTATTGATGTGGGATGTATTCCTATTTTTTTATGATAACATTAGTGCTATTAGTATGACGAAGAACCCGGTTCATCACAAAAGGACTAAGCACATAGATGTTAGGCACCATTTCCTAAGGGATAACTATGAAAAAGGAATGATCTCAATCGAATTTTGTGCTACTGATCATCAAATTGCTGATATATTCACTAAAGCACTTAGTAGGAAGAATTTTGAGAGAAACAGGCTGGAATTAGAGATGATTAAGATCATCTGATTGAAAAAATATATATATATAAATGATTTTTTTTTGTTTTGGCTAGAAAATTTTAATTAGGTACTTAATCAGATTAATAATTGCTCAGCATCATGTCTTTATTGCCATACTCTTGTGCCATGTATTAATATGATTCCCTGGATACTAATAATGTTTATCTATCTTTGTAAATTGAGGCAATTTAAAGATTTCTAACAGGATGAACCTGGTTCATCTATGCTGATTCATCTGACTGACAATGTACGTACTCTTCTCCATATATTAATTCAATTACAGTCACACATGAGCAGGACTCTATCTATATTTGGTTCATTCCAAAGTCTTTGTACTAATCCCTAAATGAACCCGTTCCAAGAAGTCACATCAGTACTCAATTAGCCTAGAAGTAAGGAACTCTCAACCGTCAAATCAATGACACTCCTACAACTATTAGACTTCCACTTGAATAAAATTTTTACCCGTTGTAAAATTAATAGCCATATCTTATAAAAGGCAATCATTAATCCTATCTTCATAAATCTACCTTCAAACTAAGTTCAACTCATACTACACAACCCAAAACTTACAACTCGTCCTTTCTTCTTAACAATACATAAAAATTTCTTCACCACCACCAGTTTCTTCTTCTAATTCATCACCTAATCGTGATTACGATGGAGGACATTCTGAGTCTGTCTCCAATTCTCCATCCATTTACAGTTATGAATCACCATAAATTACATCCACCCCTGAAAATACACCCATTCCTGAATCCACTCCAAATCCTACTCCTGCCCCCAAGAATCGTCGTGTCAAAGTTCTTGCCCGAAAATTTGTTGCTTCTGGTGCTAGGGAAAAATTCTTGGAGGATCTTATTAAAGCAGACAAAGGTACTAAGTCAGATTCGTCCAGTGAATCCTTTAAATCAGCTAATGAGGAAGACGCACCTGGTTCAACCAGTTCTGAAAAAGGTAATCTTGAAATCAATTCTGAATTTACTTCTGCTGATAAAAGATTCATGTTGGTTGGGTCTGTTATTGATGTTGAAGTACCTGGAAGGTAGAGGGGTGGTAGAAAAGAAAGAATTCTTGAGAGAGAGGGAAAAGAAGTTGTGAGGGCATTTGGGAAGGATGGTACCACGCTGGTTATCTGTGGTCCCATTCCTGAAACTGTTGGAAAAAACGTCACTGATTTAGGGGGAAACATAGTTGAGGAAGCTGCAACAGGTCTTGCAAGTCTGAAGAAAGGAACAAATGAACCTGGTTCATCTGGGGAAGAAACATTGGCTGAAAGGTTAAAGAAACTGGGGAGTCCTATAACCCCAAGAAAAAAAGGAGTCAGAAGCCCAAGAAAGCAACTCACCCAGTTCTTTCAAAGAAAAGAAAAATTTCTGAAGTTGCTGATGTTCCTGCTCCAAAAGTAAGAGCTACTCGTAGCACTGTGAGAGATGAAGAAGAGAAATTAGAAAAGGCTCTGAAAAAGAGCAAGAAGAAGATGGCAGCAAAAGGAAAAGCAAAAGTTGGAGAGCCTGTTGAGGCTATTGAGATTGAAGAGACTGCGTTGGACGTGGTCCAACAGGAGGAGCAGCGTGCTCCAGGTGTGGATGAGACACCAAAACCCACAAAGGCTAAGGCTTCTTTAAAGAAGTCAGCTAAAATGTCCGTCACACCAACAAGATCTGTTAAGAGGACCCGGGCCAAGCCAAAGGAAGTGAAAAAATTGTTGAGGATGATGATGCAGATTGGAGTGGAGAGGAGGAGAAGGAAATAGGAGAGGTGACTGACAGAGTTACCAATGTTTGGAACAAGAACAATACTGAAGGGTAAGCTGGTGAAGGATTTAGAGGATCCTGGAATGCAATATATGATGGAAACTCTAGAGGTGCAGGGCTGGGAGGACCTAGTCCTTCGCATGGAAGGCAGGCTGGCAAGAGCTGAGTTGGTAGAATTCATGGGGAATTCCATTGTCAAGGAAGGCAGGGTCACCTCCATGGTCAAAGGAATTGAATTTTCCTTTGATGTTAAAGAACTGAGTGTTCTTCTGAACTTACCAGTTGAGGGCTATGAGGACTACACAAGGCAGAGATGACCTTGTCTAGATGGGATGGCCTCAGCAATCAACATCACCAGGTTCTTCAGTGATAGTGAGGAGATTGAACCCAGGCCGGTTTACAAGAGTAAAATGAAGCCAGAGCACAAGCTACTCTTTGAGTTCGTCATCAAGTTCCTACTTCCCAGACAAGAAAGAAGACACATGGAAAATTATATGGATCTTACCTTGATGGAATGCTTGTACAGGAGAAAGTTAATAAATTGGTCGGCTTTCATCATCCAACTCTTTGACAGAGTTGTGAATGGAACCAAAGTACACGCAATTCCATATGGCTTCATTCTGACAGCAGTGCTTGCACATTTTGGGGTTCCAGTAAAGAAGGCTGAGATGGCTATTGCCAAAGACTATTTTANCAACCAGTCAACAACAAAGTTAGAACTCTAGTGCAGGAAAACGAGATTAAAGATATGGAGATCCTTCGTTTGAAGTCTCGTGTGATTGAGGTTGAAGCTGAGCGGGATGCTCTTAGGGCTGAATTAGCAAAGGAGAAAGAAAAGAATGAGTGTGTTCTTCAGTAGAGCTTTCTCTTCTACAATCCAAGACCACAACTTCCTTTACAAAAACAACAAGACATGTAAGGCACGTGATAACTACACAGGTAATCACAACAATTTAGACATGTAGCATATATGCACAGAGTCATAGAGGAACTCATAATTAAGAAGTAGCAAAACAAAAAGGAAGGCAATAACTTCAACTAAGGCAAATAAGGCCGACGAGCAAGAGGTAAATAAATGCTAACAACATCATATAGAGCATGTAAGTGTAGCCTAACAACAAGATACCACATATTATGACAATTTGATCAAAGGCATGGAAAAAAACTAGACAATCTAACCGGTCAACACCGCATATAAACTGTGTCACCTTGCATACACAGTTTTCACATATCGAGATAGCACAAGTGACTCAATTCCTAAGGGGTAGTTTCCCCACACAAGGTTAGGCAAAATACTTACCTCAATAACGTAAAATCCTACTCCGAGATTCCCTCGTCTCTGGACTCGGTCTCTAAAAGCTCCGAATCTAACCATAATCATATTAATACCATCAACATAGGCTAACGAATCAAATTCCACAATAAAAACTACAAGATATGCCAAAAATCCGAAATTGGCCAAAACCCGGGCCCTGGGCCCACGTCTCGAAACCAGTAAAAATGATAGAATTAGAAACCTCATTCTATCCCGAGTCTAACCATATAAAATTTGTCAAAATCGAACTCCGTTTGGTCCCTCAAATCCTCACCTCAATCTCTACAAAACTCAAGCCCTAACTCGCTCTTCACTTTGAAATCGTCAATCAAATCCCAAAAACAAATATGGATTCATGAAATATAACCAAAACCAAGTAGAGAACACTTACCTCTATTCATATGGTGAAAATCGCCTCCAAAATCGCCCAAATCTTAGCTCCCCAACTCAATATATGACCGAATGAACAAACCCTTGTTTTATATATTTTTCTGCCTCGATTCTCATGCCAAACAATCTCAAAACTCGTTTTTTATGCCTCCAATAGATTTCTTGTGAAATTCTAGTCAAGTTAGGCTTTTGAATCACTCAATTTGACCTTATAATGAAGGAGATATGTTGGTTTCAATATTTACAAATAGTGCAGATTTTTAAATACGGCGCCAGTGGCAATTCCGTAATTAATCTGAAAAAAATCTGACAACCTAATTCTTAGTAAAATAACCATAATAGCCTCATACGATATCCAAATTTGATGATTCTTATTGCTACGGGTCCGTAATTACGATATGGATCTAATGATTCAATCAAAAAAGAAATCGGAGCTCATTAATTCAATATGATATCATTTATGCTTGAAGAAACAACGCCAAAATATATCAAATCAACTCGGAATGAACTCAAATTTCGCACACAAGTCCTAATACATCATATGGAGCTACTTGTTCCCCCAAACTATCGAGCGAAGTGCAAATCCTAAAAATGACTGATCGAGTCGTTACACTCTTATGAATTCCTAACGCCACAATCCCCATCTACCCTTTGATTCCAACCCAAAGATGGAATCGCTCGGTGATACCTTACCTTATCTGGCCCCCTTTCCTCACCGGCTACTCATTTTTGGTGTTACCTAATTTGCTTGCCTCAAATGGCAAGAAGATCCTGTAAAGATCGAACCCAGGCTGGTTCTAATCTCTAACCTACTGATTGTTTCCATATATATTCATCAGCTTTTATGTGTAAGTACGAATATCTTTTGTATATTTCACTGATTCTTACTTAACCCTAAGGTTAGGGTTTTCAGATCTTTCCAATTCAAACCAAAACTGGTTTTAACCTTATTTTTTATGTTATTCCGTATAAATCTGCTTATTTTTGTTAAATCTTTTTACTTACCCAATTTAAGGTTTCAAATATTCTTAATCGAACCAGAACAGGTTCGGTTCTATGGATAACCCCTGTCTATGTTCACTTTAACAAAATATTTGATTCTTTACTCCTGTTTTTATCGATTTTATGGCTTACCTAAAATTAGGATTTCGAACCTTTTATTTTAGGGCCAGATCTGTTTGATAATGTGTTCTATGAATATATTCCCATCTACGTTCATCCTATAAAGCATGTGACTCTTGCCTTTTATCTCTGCTGATTTTATGGTTTTACCTAAAATTAGGGTTTAAAATCTTTTACTGAGATTTTTACTCTTTCCTTTCTCGTATGGTACCGATATTTTTCTTATTTAGTTCGATTTACCTTGTTCTCATTATTTCTTTACCTTATTTTTCCTGGCATCTGACTGTTGATTGATTTTTATATGATGCTTTCCTTATTTTGAGTGGTACTCGCCTGCTTACTCGCTATTACGCCTGTTAATTGACTGAACTCTGACTTAAATTGATTCTGAGTTTAACGTCTTTCTTTATTTGTGTATGTTTGATTTCTTCCCTTATCTGTCCGCCTAATCGAATACTATTTAAACCCTTCCCCCTCTTCCCTTTAGAGAGGAATCAAACTCTCATATTCTCACTAAAACTTAGTTCTTTTACTCTGATTCTGTGCTCATTGTTTCTGGTCTTGGCCGGCTGAATGCCAAGGCCAAGTGATTCGATAACTTAACTGTTGTAGCATATTTACTTGCTTTCTTGCTTAACTGGTAAGCCCTAATCCCTTGTTGTTTCATTCTCCATGTTTTCATAATTAGTGTTACCTGAAAAACATGCCTTGAACCTTACTTTCAGCATGATTCTACCTTTTATGCTCCTATGACTCTTTTCTAATCTTATGGTTAATACTGTTAGTTTAAGATTAGCTATTTTTGAATAATATGAATCCTCCTACAAGCTAGCCTAATTTTTAACTTGTTTCATGCACTATTTGCTAATCTTGCACCTGTTCTGAACTTAACATCTTTATGATTCCATTAACTTGAAATTGGTTCATTAATCGTAATCTCACAAATTTCTATGGTTGCTTAATGTGTCCTGCCCAACTTATTCAACCAAACTGTTTGCCTTAACATGCTTCTGTGATTAAGCAATGGTTGTCCTAAATGTCAGCATGCTCACTTAGTATAATTAGGTCTCTTTGAAGCTATGTACTTTGCAAACTTTGCTGTTTTCTAAATGCAATTTTGTGTCCTAAATCTCATTTCTTCAGAAATCAAACTGTTTTGAAATCTGCCCCTACTTCCTTTTTATATGCTGATTTTTAAAACCTCCACTCTTAGTCCCTTAGGTTCTCAACCACCCCAGTGTGAGTACTGCTCAGGGTCCACATGAGACTCCTATTAACTCTGACACACTGAGAATTGGTTTCCAATCTCTTGTGAGCTATCTTCTGAATGTGTGGTTCTGGTGTGAGCATTGCCCTAGGTCCATGAGTCCCTTGGGTACTTTGACACATCAAAAACCTGGTTCTAATATGCTATGGGTGAATCACTATGTTGTGCGTCAAAGTTGTTATGGTTGGAAGGCCTGGTTCCCAGGTTTATTTGGGCCTAATGAAGGCTCCCTATAGTATATCTTATTACTATTGTATAATTCATTTGCTATTTTGGTCTGTAATAACTTTGTAATAAACAAATTCTGGGGATATTTAGTAAAGTTGGGGTTTTTCTTATTTCCTTTTGTTAAACTGGGTAGAAATCTTGCCTATAGGGTTTTAGCTATGCTGTTAATTATGTTCATTTGGTAAAAAAATCTATGAGTTCTATATTTGTGTTTAGAAATCCTGCCTGTAGGACTTTCGTTGATGGTATTAATTCTGAGTTCTATATTTGCATCATTAGAGATCCTGTCTATATGGTTGATATTATAATGACATTAGAAATCCTGCCCATAGGATCTATCAAAATGTCTAACAGGCGTGCATTAGCAATCATGCCTATAGGATCCCATTATTTGATTTAATTATTTTCTAGAAATGTGTACAATTCCTGCATGTATTACTGCTCACTAGATGTCATGCCTATAGGGTTAAATAAATTCAATAATAGATACTATGCCTATAGGACTAAAATCTGTCTCCACCCTAGAAATCATGCCTATAGGATAAAAAAAATCAATTCAGATGATAGATGTCATGCCTATAGGATTAAAAAGAGAAATAAAACATGTCTCTATAAAGTTAAAATCAGTGCTACACCTAGAAATCATGTCTATAGGTATGTAACCATTAAACTTGTAGGAATCATGCCTATAGGATTCCATTAATTGGTTCTGAATTCAATTGCCATTGTCAATCACTTAGGAAATATACCTGTAGGACTTAATAATAATTCTAGATTTATATTTGTGATGTATTACTGCTTGAAGTGCCCAGATTATACTGAATAAAATCAGTAGGCAAAAAACAGGTCTTAACACTCGCCTTAATAAAATGGCCTCTGCACTCTGTTTTCTCACATAGATATCCTGCCTATAGAACTTTAAGGTTAATAAAATTTGCTGATTCGATTGCGTGCATTTGCTATTTTATGTGTGAAGGTCAATATGAGCCTATATTTGATTTTTATCTGAAAGTCCTAATTGCTTTTGCTTGTCGCCTAGATTTATATTTTTGATCAACATAGGTTGGGTCTAGAACTATCCCAAATAGAGGTCCTAATACCTCCAGAGCCATAGATAAGGGATGTGTAGTGCACGCATAGAGAACGATCTAGAATCAACTAGAACGCTTAACTAACAACTTAAAGATAGTAATCGGGTAGTAAGGAGATGATAGTCCGTGTGCTAAGTACTATGAGTAACACCCCGACTTGATGGAGTTACAAAGTATTGCACGGGGGGATCCTATAGGCTAAAAAAACTTAGGACCCCCTCCCCTCCCTTTTATTCCTGTTTAAAATAAATTGAGTACTTTATTTGTCCAAATTGCTTTCTTCCCCTTAGACTAATTCGCTTAATTTAAGTTCGGCCGGGACCCACCGTTGTGGACCTCGAGGGGTGCCTAACACCTTTCGCTCGAGGTAACTTGAGCCCTTACCCGATCTCTGGTGATGTAAACTGGTTATATGAGTTATCTTCTCTAGGTTTCCTAACGCACCTTAATTCGTTAGGTGGAGACTCTCTCAATTCCAATTCCCTACCCTCTTAAAATAGGAGTTGTCCCAAAAATGTCGAAATCCGATTTCGCGAGAAAAAGAGGGCGGGACAGCATGGGGAGGACTCTGCTGGGGATATTTTTAGGCTCTTACCATAACGAACCTGTTTTGTGAATTAGTCTTTAATAATGTCTTATTATTCTGTTAACACTTTCACACCCCTTCCCCTTCCCACTCTATGTGAATTTATTTGCCTATCTTCATTCATTTATGATTTCTTTTCCTTGTTTACTACTTTTTACTATGGAAACTGACTTGTCTTTTTGTTTTCTTTCTTAAATGCCTTTACAATTATTAAATACCGCATTTTTATCATTTTTCATCGTGCAAATACTTGACAACATGTTATTTTCTTTTTGCATAAATCATGCTCAACATCATATTCCACTCGTGCGTAATTAATACCATAGCAACACTTGATGAGTGTCTGCGCTCTTCCTATATCACCCTTCTTGAATTTGAAAAGTATTATTTGCGGTAAAACTAGTCGATCAGCGGTGCAGTCGACGGTTCCGTGCCTTTCCCCCTCAAGTTGTCCGCTTGAGGGTACCAGTCTAGACCTCTATAGAAACCTTACTTTGATAATAATTGTACAAGCATCATGGTCAAACCTATCCTGGGTTAATATGTTGTCCGCATAATAAACCCTTTAAGTAAATCCTTGTCCAAAGTCCACCGGGGTTTCCATAATCCCAACGGACGCAACCACAATCTGTGCATTATTTGGAGAAATAAATGCCGATATGCTAATTGTTAATTTATAACTATTCGAATTCGGAGAGGGAAAGGGTCTAACCTTGTTTATTTGGCAGAAAATGAGGCACAAAGTCCCCAGGTTCGCATGGTCCGCGATATACCACCATTATTGCTAGATTGGTGGGAGGACCTTCCGTTAAGTGACAAAAATCATGTGAAAAGGGTCCTCAGAAACTTACCTTCCTTATTAGACATCCAACCAAACAACATGTTGATTGAAGCTGCTACTATGTTCTGGGACGGAGAAGAGGTTGTATTCCATTTTGGCAACATATAAATGACTCCTCTTTTGGAGGAAATAGGGGGGTTCAATGGACTACCTTGGGATAGTCCTGGTTTATCGGTAACGGAAAATTGTACCCCTAGGGAGTTTCTGAAAATGATGGGCTTAAGAAAGAACGACGACTTGACATGTTTGAAGAAGTCCTACATACCTTTTTAATTCCTTTATGAATGATCAGACACACCAAATCTTACCGTATATTTCATGACGAGTTCTCTATCACCTCCCTGGGTTGGATTCATCGTAGGGTTTTCGTGTTTATCGTATGTTTTTTGGGTATGATAGTGTTTCCAAGAAAAATGGACAAGATTCACACCAGACTAGCCATGGTAACCAAAGCCTTAATGGAGGGAATCAAGGGACAAACGTACACTATTGTTCCTATGATTAGTAGAAATATATCGGGCTTTGGATCGTTGCTAGAAAGGGTTCAAACATTTCGAGAGTTGTAATTTGCTGCTACAGATTTGGTTGCTGGAACATCTCCAAAGAGGCCAATACCGCCAAGAGTTTCCACGGAGACCATGGAATGATCACATATCTTTCCATCACCCTAAAAGAATGACCTTTATCCTAGATAGGTTTGCTCAACCAGAGAACGATACAGAATGGGTATAATTTTTTGACAATTTAACCGAGGACCAGGTTCATTGGATGTTCGAGTGGTTCCTTACCAGTCAATTCATCATCAGATCCAGGGACGTTCCGTATTTGGTGTTGATCGAGTTAAGGGGAATACACCCCTATGTTCCTATCAGGGTCATGAGACAAGCTGATAGGAAACAAGTCATACCGCGAGTCTCCAAAATGAGTCACTACAGAGCAAATTTTCAAGATGATGACATCCCGTACAAATGTGAAGCTCAACACATGTGTCACTTGAAGGTCATTGTCGAAAAGGACACTATCGAACCCGATCGATACCATGCAGGGCATGTGTATTTCTACCCATCATGGTTGGATGATAGCATAGCAGGAATAGTCGAGCCAAGGGTCGGTCAAGGAAACAAAGTCATAGATGAAGTTGTTGAAGCACAAGTGAAGTATAACAGACTGCGCAAAAGAGTTCACGAGGCCGAGGCGGAGGCCGAGTATTTGGAACAACACAAGATCGATATAGAGGCAATCAATGAATGGAGGGACATGTCTACTAGGTCAACGGAAAGGCTCGAGTATCTGGAGCAGGGTTTAATGGAGTTAGAGGGGAAGATGAGGAAAAGAGACATAGACTGCCAGAATGCAGAGGGTAATGAAGGAGGGCATCTAGCAAGGGAATACCTACTACTGGACATGCGCGACCTGGGGAACCTGATCAATGGAGCCAAGAAAGCCAAACCTAGAGAAGGTCCCTCTAGGACGAAGTAGATTAGGTTTATTTGTTTTAGAATTACTTTTCGAATGTAATAAGGAAAATGCCATTAGTGACTTATTTATTTATTGTCGTTTTAGATTCGTCTAGTTTATCACGTTAATGAAATGAGGCAACTATTGGCTTTAAATTTCTCCAAATCATTGTCGCTAGGCCAACCTCGGGCACAACGAGGCTCCCAAATTAGGACGCGAATTTACATTTCGCAATATGTGTTTAAATACTGCAAATACTTTTCCAGAATTCTCACTGACTTGGCTACCTTTTTGTGTTTCTTTCTTTTTGATTACTCCCATTCCCCAAGGTTGGTTCACACATACTGGCATCATCAGCATATCACACCAGATCCAAAGGCCCTCCACCTCCTCCTCCTCCAAGTAATCCGAAAAGCAAAGGAAAATCCAAGATGGATGATATGAGTGGTGTTAGGAAAGACGACGCTACACATGTTGAGAACGGGGAAACTTCCGATGGTCGGAGTACTCTGGCACCAAATGATTTGGTCTTACAGCTGGAACTGAAAATACTTGAATCGCAAGGGGATCTTGAGCAGGTCCGCAACTTGGCAAACCTCTCCCTCACCCTAAATGTCACGACCCAAAATCTACGAGTCGTGATGGCACCGGACACCACTGTCAGGCAAGCCAACCCCTTAATTTGTTGAAATAACTTCCCGGTTTTTGACATTCATGAAAAACATTTCCTTTCACTTTATTATATATCGACCAAATAAAAACTTGTTAGTTAAAAACAAGGGTTGAATACTACCCCATAACAAATATAACCCCACACATCCCAACCTACTCCAGAACCTGGTGTCACAAGTACATGAGCAATTTATAAGAATTTATACAACCATCACAAAGCCTGTCCGGAATACAAATTGGACATGGGAATATAAACTGAAAGTAAACACAGTGCGAGGGAGACTCCGTGAGCTGCGGATCGCCTCCGGATAATGCAGCTCGCCTACGTCTCTGACTCCTCCAATCGCCATGAAAGTACATGTGTAATAAAAATGCACAGCAAGTGTAGCATGAGTACAAAAACAACGTGTACTCAGTAAGTTGCCCGCCTAACCTCAGAGAGGTAGTGACGAAAGGTCGCATTAGACACTCACTAGGGTCCAACAATATAATTTATGACAGAATATGGTGAAATACAGTAGACATGTGAGAGAGTGAGCAGCGAATACATATCAAGTATAGAAATCCAGGTAACTACCGAGAATAAACAACAAAGTACACTTTCCTCTTTCCCAAATACATGTCAGGCCAATATCAATAAAACCGTACCAAATAGTCATGTGCACACAAGGATAAGACAACCGACCGGAGTCGAAGGAATATCTAATCACTAGGCGTATACCTGCGATTCGAGTGCTGACACACTTATACTGAATATTATAAAGCTTCCCCCTCTTGCGAATCATACCTGCGACTCGGGTGCTGACACCTTTATACCAAATGACTATAAAGCTTCCCTCGATCGTGAATCATACCTGTTATTCGAGTGCTGACACACTTATACTGAATATTATAAAGCTTCCCCCGCTCGCAAATCACACCTGTGACTCGGGTGCTAACACTTTTATACCAAATTACTATAAAGCTTCCCTCGATCGCGAATCATACCTGCGATTCGAGTGCTGACACACTTATACTGAATATTATAAAGCTTCCCCCGCTCGCGAATCATACCTACGACTCGGGTGCTGACACATTTCCACACATTAAATCCATATTTTTATCAAGAATATAGTTTTCTCAGGAAAGTGGTAAATCCTTATTATAAGAAACATGAAATATAGGTTTTGAAATCTTTTTTTTTTCAAACTCATTTGTCAAGTTTAATGACATTCCACGATACAACCTAGTCCAGGTACACAAATATCCATAGAGAGATAAATTCTCTTTTTTGTGAAGATTAACAAGATGAACTCTAGTTTTCTTTTAGATATTCAATTACGTCTTCAATTATATTAGCAGTTTAATATTACAGGCAGGATTACAGGTATAACACGTAAGGAATGCTAGTGGGTCCTAGACTACCCGGACATGACATAATAGTAGCTACGCACGAACTCCCGTCACCTCGTGCGTACGTAGCCCCCGAAGATAATAGCATGTATTGAATTAGTTCACCTAGGGGGACGATTCCCCCTCACAAATTTAGAAAGGAGACTTACCTCGCTCCGAAATTCCAACACCGACTTCCAAGCCCTTCCGATGACTCCCACGGACGCACAACGCTCCAAAACTACCACATAATGGCAAAGCAATGAAAATCCATCCTAATACTCACAACACATTCGGATTATATACTTTCCCAACCACACTCGGAGAAATGACCAAAATGCTCTTGGGCCCACGCGCCCGAAAATCCGAAATTCTTGAAGATACATGCTACCCATAGCTCTACTAGTTCAATCATGCAATTTACTCTAAATTCCATACTCAAATTCGTGGCTAAATTCCAAATTTTTNATACTCAAATTCGTGGCTAAATTCCAAATTTACATTTTCTAGGTTTCTTCAAAAATTTCCCAAATTCCTACCAATTTCCATGCCTAATCCACGCATATAATCTTGTATTCATCTAACAAACGGAAGGAGTTTACTTACCTTGATGCTTGACGAGAATCCCCCTTGAAATGCTCTCCAAAAATCGCCCATGACAATGAAAAATTGGTGAGAAATGACATAAACCCGTCTTTAAAACATTCTGCCCAGGACTCTTTCGCACCTGCAATCCAATGGCCGCTCCTGCGGCTCCGCACTTGCGGAAATTTCCATCACAGGTGCGGCTCTAACTTGACCCAGAAAATTCCTGCTCCTGTGATCCCCTCTTCGCACTTGCGGCCTCCTCAGCTCCAGCCCTAATCTCTCTCTTGTGGCGCCCTTAGCCGCACCTGCATCTCCGCACCTGCGGTCAAAGCCTCGCAGGTGCAATTACACCAGATGATAGCAAGCTTCAGCCCTTTTTCCAACTTCAACTTTGATCTGTTAACCACCCAGAATCCACCCGAGGCTCCCGGGCCCCCGTCCAATCATACCAACCTATCCCAAAACATAACACGGACTTGCTCGAAGCCTCAAATCACATCAAACAACATTGGAACGACGAATCGCTCTCCAATCCAAATCTTTAAGAATTTGAAATTCCAAACTTCCACATTCGATACTGAAACCCGTCAAATCACCTCCAATTGACCCCAAATTTTGCACACAAGTCATATTCAACATTACGGACCTTCTCCAACTTCTGGAATCGCATTCCGACCACGATATCAAAATTCCCACTTCCGGTCGAATTCTTCAAAAACCTTCAAATTTCTATCTTTAGCCAAATGACCCCAAAATGACCTACGGACATCCAAATGCACCTCTGATCGCGCTCCCAATTCCAGAATCACCATACAGAGCTATTCCTAGACTCGGAATCCCAAACAGACATCACCCTCACTAATATGCACTTCAACCCCAAATTCATGAAATACTTCTAAAATGCTAACTTTCACAATATACGCCGAAGCGCTCCCGAGTTATCCAAACCCCGAGCCGGACATACATCCAAGTCCGAAACCATCATACGAACCTGCTGGAACCTTCAAATCCTGATTCGGAGGTCGTTTACTCAAAATTCCAATCTTAGCTGATTTCTCCAACTTAAGGCTTCTGAAATGAGAATTTTCTTTCCAAATCAATTCTAAACTTCCTGGAATTCAATTCCGACTACGCCCATGGGTCATAATACCTAAAATGAAGCTTATCACGACTTCAAACCGCTAAACGATGCGCTAGAGCCCAAAACGACCGGTCGGGTCGTTACACTAAATGTCCCAGATATCAACCAACCAAACACCCAAAACCCAGTACCTACTCAAAACACACCAAAACAACATCCACAAAATCCTCCCGCACCCCACCAATATACAACACCTCCCCAAAATCCTAATCCTTTACCCATACCTACACCCCCTCAACACCAGCATCTCCCGACTCAATATCCGCAAACCACTTATTACACTCCTCAGAATACCCCACAACCTATCCTTGATCCTCAAAATTCAACCAATGATCACCACTACACCCAAACCCCCGACATTCATCAAAACAATCCTATATATGTGGAAACCCTACCCCACTCCACTCAACCAATCTCATATACATCAGAATCCGCCGAGAAGGACCTGCTCATTAAAAGCATGGCAGAGGAGCTCAAGATGCTCACAATCCGAGTCCAGGGTGTTGAAGGAGGTAAAGGAATTGAAGGTCTGAACTATGAGGACATGTGCATTCAGCCAGACGTGGAACTGCCGGAGGGTTACAAACTTCCTAAGTTCGAAATGTTTGATGGAACGGACGCCCCAAAAGGTACATTTGAGAACCTACTGTGACAAACTCGTAGGGGTTGGGAAGAACGAAAGAATTCACATGAAGCTGTTTATGAGAAGCCTCACTGAAGATGCCCTATCTTGGTACATAAGTCAAAATCCCAAGAAATTGGCTAATTGGGTAAGCATGGCATCAGACTTCATGGATAGATTCAGATTCAATATAGAAAATACACCGGATGCCTTCTACATATAGAATCTCAAGAAGAAGCCAACAAATACTTTCCGTGAGTATGCTACTCGGTGGAGGTCAGAAGCAGCAAAGGTCAGGCCGGCATTAGAAGAAGAGCAGATAAACAAATTCTTTGTCAGAGCTCAAGATCCACAATATTATGAGAGGTTAATGATCATTGAGAATCACAAGTTCTCCGACATCATCAAGCTCAAAGAAAGGATTGAAGAAGGTATCAAAAGCGAAATGGTAACAAATTTTGAGGCACTGCAGGCCACGAACAAAGCATTACAATCAGGAGGCATATCAAAGAAGAAAGAAGTAGGGACAGTAATGGTAGACCAAGGTCCAAAATCTCCATTCGTATACCAAACACCTCCACCCATATATCAACCTTCACCTCCCAGATATCCTCAACCCGCCACCACCAACTGCATAACCAAAGAATTAGATTCTCTAACAAAGCTATTTTTAGAAGAACACGGGTTTCTGATAACCAAGGAATATGCTAATAATTGTAAGTAAATTCGTAAATAGAAAGCAGAAAGATGCGTAAAAAGTAAGTATATTTCAATAGTGGTTCGAACGTGTCCTTACAAGTTATATTTTACTCCCTTTTGTAGGGAATTTCTTAATATTACGTCTACTCTTTTCAGTGATTGAGCATTAATGGCTAATAATGGCATTAATGTAACGTTACAATGATTAATCGTAACTGTTGCGTGAAGATTATGTAACGTTTTGGCTCATTAATTGAAGATCCCCGAATATGCCCTTTATTCTGTCTTGATTCATTCTGAACGTGTCTCTTCGCCTTCTCAATTAGGTTGAGATTCCCGTATCTGATTACCCCGTGGGTATGCTGTTCCGTTCCTCTTTATCTCGTACTTCTTCATAAAGTTTTGTCCAATTGTCATGTTGTCATTGCTCCACATAGATTGCTGAGTCGTCATAAGTATTACATGTGTGAAGCTAATTTTTACCAATACAGATAGTCCCCCCACTTACCATTTATTTATCGATTAATATTTGGTAAGTGGATACTCATTTATGGCGGGAACATTTTGACGTCGCTTCACTCATTCCATTGCATCCGTCTCTGAATGTATGCATTACTTGTCACTTCCATTTAATGTCCATTCCATGTGACTTTCCCGGATTGGTTCTGCAATTATTCAGTGCCTTTCAGGGCTTTTTGCGGCTACATCAGTTTCGAAGTGACAATTTCAATTATGACTTTCACATCACTATTTTTTCCATTTTTTGACGGTTTCCTTTGAGTATAAATACCCCTTTTCCTTTCTTTACTTTCACAGAAAACTTCTAACCTTTTTTCTTTACTTGTAAATTCTTCATCTTCGTAAATATGTCTTCTTCAAACCAGCAATGTAAAAAGGTCATCATTGTAGATGAACCGACTCCTTCTTCTGCTCCAACACGGAGTAGGAGGGGCGGTAGGCTTAGGAGCTTAAATTCTACTCCTTCCAGGGGTCCTTTTCTTGTTCTCCCCATCCCCTCCCCCCGGCCATCTTCTAGGTCTAACACTCCCTCGTCTTCTTCGAGGGCTAGGGCTTCTAGATCATCATCAAAGAGTAGAGAACACAATGAACCTCTTCGTGAGCCAAGAGTCAATGAGATTGTTCCTGCGAAGTTTTCTTTTGCCAAGTATAGTCAAGCCATGAATGATCAGCTTTCTTCAATGTCATCACATGACAGTGCTAACCTTTATCCTACCCAAATAACAGAGGGCTTAGTGTCTCTTGTACGCAGGGATTGTTATTGGAAGCTTGATTTTCCTGTTGTTGTTCAAACGATAACCAAAGAATAACCTCTTACAAGACTGGGTATTCTTATGTCTATACTTATATCTTCACATTAGGATTCAAGCCTCCCATCAACCCTGTTATCATTGAGTTTTGTCGATTCTTCAAAATTTGTCTGGGACAAGTCGGTCCTCTTATTTTGGCGAGTAGTTGCGTGCCTTAGGTATTTGGTCAATTTAGCTTCCGTACCCTTTAATTTTCATCACCTTATTCATCTCTATTCTCCGATGTTGTTCCGCCAAGGAGTGTTTACTCTGTGGCTAGGAGTAAAAGGGTGTTAGTTACTCCAGATGATGACAAAGATAGAGGGTGGTATGTGCAGTATGTGGTTGTCCCTGCTGCAGGTTTAGTAGGTGAAGAAAATCTCCCCTTCCCTGAGAAATGGAACTTTGCACGTGAGTACAATTTTGCTCACTTTCCTTTTCTTCACTTTTGATGAACCTTCAGTACCGTGACTGTTTCTTCTTCTTTTTCAGCAACCATGGGAACCGTCGAGAATGTCTCCGATTTCTGTGATTGGGTAGAAAAACTCTTGTCAATCGCTTCTTTAGAAGAACGTCATGGAAGTACCTGTCTTTGAGGTTTGGTTGGAAGGTGAAGACCCACGGTAAGTGAAGTTTTTTGTTTTTACTTCTCTTTTTTGAGCTTTATCTGAACCCTTTTATTTGGTAGGGTTTCCTGCTCGTGGAGTTTCTACCGCGACTGTGTCCGCGTCAAGGCTGTCTATGGCTAAGGCCCAGGAGACTATTTATGGTTCCTCCTCATCGAAAAGAAAAGCGAATAGGTCTAGGACCTTAGAGGAGGCAGATGAAGAGAAGGTTTCGCTGGTCCATAGGTCACGTAGGAGGAGGGTGGTCTCTGATGATGAATCTGCACCCATTGTTGATCCTCCTGTGCCTGAATCAGAACTTTCCGCTCCTGAAGATGCAACTCCCTCTCCTGTTTGTGAGTCTGTTGATCACCTGTTCCAACAAGGTTTTGGTACCATCTCTGATGAAGCTCCTCTTACAGTTTTCTCTCCTCCTGCTTCTAAGAAACTTTCATTTATTGCTCCTGTTGCTGCCTCTACTCCCATTTCCGTTCTTGCTCCCGTTACTGCTCCTCAACCTACTCCGTCTGTGGCTCTTTCGCCTGCCCCCGCTTCCGTGCCTTCTGCTTTTGAAGTAGGGTCTTCCAGCAAAGGGGTGATGAAGCAAGTTACAATAGAGGTTCCTACGGCGGCCAACCTCTTGAAAAAGTCGGGCCACGATGATGTATGGTTGAAGCCATTAATAGGTTCGACCGAGAGGTCTAAGCTGGAAAACCACAGCTCCCTGACTTGGATGAACGAGATTGTGCACTCGTCCTTAAAGGTAAAACTTGATTTTTCTCCATATGTACTTATATATATTCTTACCGTATCTAATTTATCATTTATTGTAGATCAACCTTATAGGCACAAAGCTAATGAAAAGAATTGTTCAAATGGAGCAAGCAGCAAATGACTTCCATATTGAGGCTGATAATTGGAAGGAGAAGTACGAGAGCTTACAGCTTGACATGGAGGCAATGGAGGAGGAAAAGTGTACTTGGAGCAGTAAATTAGGGTTATGGCAGCAGAACTGGCCGTTGAGAAGGCGTCTTCGAACCAGGAAGGCAAGGAAAAAAATATCTTAGAGTCTTCATTCACGGAGCAGCTTTCCCGTGCCACAGAGGAGATTAGGATCCTGAAGGCTTTGTTGGACCAGAAGGAGGTGTACTCTGGCGAACTTGTTCAATTGCTCACCCAAACCCAAGAAGACCTCCGTAACTCTTCAGAGAAGGTCCAGTTTCTGGAAAGTTCCATCGCTCCTTTACAGGCCTCTCATGATGTTGTCGTGGCTGAAAAAGATGAGCTAAGAGCTGAAGCTGAACAATGGGAGAAAGACTACGAGGCTATTGAAGACAAAGCAACCGTCGATGTTAGCTGGGCTTATTTGAATGCCCGTCTTGACACATTGACGGAAATGGGCCAAGAGGGTTTTGACTTGGAAGCCGAAATTGCTAAAACCAAAGAGACGATTGAGAAGTCTCAGCAAAGTCAGAATTTCTCTTCACCCGAGGCTGAGGTCCATGCTGCTCGTGTCTCGCCATCACAAGCCGCTCCTCCTGCCGGTGAAGACAACCCCCTATCTAGTGAAAAAGTTTAAGGAACTTGGTTCTTTTTTTTTTTATTTGCAACAATTGGTGGTTACCCCCGGTCCCATTAGGGGTAAAGTTCGGTCCTTTGTAAGTCCCCAACTGACAACTTAGGGGAAACTTTTATATAAACAAATTAGGCTTAGACTAAGTTAATACTTAATTTTTTTGCCACTATTAATAGTAATATCAGCATGACTTTCGATTCTTTTGAGTTTTTGTTTTCAATCTTAAATCTTTGCATGCTTTCTTTTTGAGGTTTTTGGTTTACCTCTGAGCTTTTGACTTTGCATTTAAAAAATGCTTAGATTTTTCATACCTTTTCATAATAGGCACGATTTATAAAAGAGGGCCCTTTTTTGATCGACACTTAATAAAGAAGACGTCTCAACTTTATAATGGTGTAAATGTACAAAGGAGAGATAGAAATTTCACATGTTTTTCTTTGACAATGTTTTTAAGAAAGTCTTTGTATTGTTTCGAACTTTCGCAACATTTTACATGTGTTTGTGTATCGTCCATAACTCCTTTGCAACTATTTTTCTTACAACAGATTTGGTATAAACTTGTACTCGTAACTGTTTTTCTTTTGTAACAGCTTTTTCGAATTAATACAAGGGTATAACTATTTTCATTTATAACAGTTTTTTGAGTAAATATACGGGTATGAATTTTTACCCGTAACTATTTTTATTTACAACAGTTTTTGAATAAATACAAGGATAATGCTTTTCTCATCCATAACTGTTTTTATTTACAACAATTTTTGAATAAATACAAGGATGATGCTTTTCTCATCCGTAACTGTTTTTATTTACAACCGTTTTTGAATAAGCACAAGGATGTTGCTTTATCCATATCTAATATTTTGCTTTGTGTTTTTTGTCTTTGGCTCTTTGATTTTGCTCATAGTACTTGACTTGTTGGGAAGATGGATCTTCAGGCTTGAGCTTTGACTTTTTGATAGTCTTCTTTGCTTCTTCTTTGCCTTCCATACTGTATAGTCCCCCAAGTGTTTGAGCTTTGAAGAATGAAATCTCGAGCACTTGACTATTCCTTCCTTGTGGTCCTTTTCCTGAAAAGGAAAAACATACGGGACTCGAAGGTATATAGTTTAGATGATGACTGCTTAACCCTTTAAAAACGTCCATCAGAAAGTTGTAACCCTAAACCGGGAATTCAGTTACTTCCTCATGTCTATGCAGGTCTAATATCATCATCTGGTGATGGGTTAGCTTTTTTCCTATCATCTAAAATGGTTAGTATAACTTTAACTGTACAAAAGTAAAATTGAACGTAATGATACCTGACCGGGTGTATTCCCTTTACTTAAGAAGTAATACTTCTTCAAATGAACATCATTCCAACTTGTTGGTAAGATTCTTCCGTCCATAGTTTTCAGCTCGTAAGCGCCTTTTCCAGCAATGCCACGAACTTTGTAGGGCCCTTCCCAGTTTGGATTTAGCTTTCCTGGACCAGCTTCCTTTGTTGATTGGAAGACTTTTTTAAGAACGAAGCCCCAAATTTTGAAATATCTGAGGTGAGATTTTCCATTGTAATATCGCTCTATAATTTGTTTTTGGGCTGCCATACGTATTAATGCAACTTCTCTTCTTTGCTCGAGCAAATCCAGATTTGTCCTTAACTCATCGTTATTTGTTTCATCCGTTGCCGGTGTGATTCTCGTGCTTGGTTTGCCGATTTCCACTGGTATTAATGCTTCTGAATCGTAGATAAGCGCGAAGGGAGTTTCTCCCGTGGCTACTTTTGCAGTAGTTCTGTAAGCCCATAATACTGCCGGTAGCTCGTCATGCCAGTTTCCCTTAGCTTTTTCCAACCGTTTCTTTAAGTTGTTGACAATGACTTTGTTTATTGACTCGGCTTGCCCATTAGTCACGGGGTGATATGGTGATGAAGTGATTCGCTTGATTTGCCAGCTTTCGAAGAATTCTGTGATTTGTGAGCGTATGAATTGTGGTCCATTGTCACATACGATCTCCTTTGGTATTCCAAAGTGGAATATTATGTATCGCCGTATGAAGCTTTTCACTTCTTTCTCTCACACCTGTTTAAAAGCGTCTGCCTCCACCCTTTTTGTGAAATAATCAGTTAATACGAGTAGGAACCGTACCTTTCCTTTATCTGGGGGAAGGGGTCCCACTATATCCATGTCCCATTTCATGAATGGCCATGGTGACACCACTGGGTGGAGTAATTCTGCTGGCCGGTGCATATTGTTGGCATATCGCTGACATTTGTCGCATTTAGCTACGAAGCTCTCAGCATCTTCCTCCATTTTAGGCCAATAGTACCCTGCTCTGATTAGGGTTTTGACTAAGGATCTTGCTCCTGCATGGTTTCCGCAGTGTCCTTCGTGTACTTCCTTCATCACGTACTCCGTTTGATTGGGTCCAAGGCACTTTGCTAGGGGACCTCCGTACATTTTACGGTATAAAGTTTCACGAACTAGGCACTACCGCACAACTTTTCGGCGAAGTGCTTGAGCTGCTTTTCTATCTTCAGGCGCGGTGCCGTTTTGCAAAAGGTTTACAATTTCGTTTCTCCAATCCCAGGTTAAATTGTTAAATGTTACCTCATTTTTTTCCTGGTCGATTGCTGAATGAAATAGGTGTATGACAATTGCATTGTCTTTATTGTTACGTCGGCAACTGCTGCGAGGTTAGCTAATGCATCCGCTTCTGCATTTTCCTTTCTGGGTATTTGCGTAACTTTCCATGACTGGAATTGCATTGCTAGGTCTCGTGCCTTTTCCAGATATTGTTGCATCCGAGCCTCTCTTGTGGTATAAGTCCCCTGCATTTGGTTTACTACTAGTTGAGAGTCACTTTTGATCACGATTTGCTCAATTGAGAGTTCTCGTGCTAGTTCAAGCCCTGCAATGATAGCTTCGTACTCTGCTTCATTGTTAGTTATGGGATAACATTTAATAGCTTGTCGTATCTTTTCACCCGAAGGTGATATTAAAATAATTCCCAAGCCGGCTCCTTTTATGTTAGAAGAGCTGTCAGTAAATAGGGTCCAAATTCCTGGATTAGCCCCGTTGAAGAGTTGTAACTCTTTTTCCACTTCAGGGATTATGCTAGTATTAAAATCAGCGATGAAATCAGCTAAAATCTAAGACTTTATTGCAGTCCTAGGCTGATATATTATGTCATGTTCGCTTAATTCTATTGCCCATTTAGCGAGTCTCCCTGATAACTCTTGTTTATGCAAAATATTTCTTAGCGGATACGAGGTCACAACAGTGATTGGGTGACATTGAAAGTATGGTCTCAACTTCTAGCTGCCATGATTAGAGCTAAGGCTATTTTTCTAGATAAGGATATCTAGTTTCAGTATCTAATAAAGACTTGCTTACATAATAAATCGGAGATTGTTTACCTCTGTCTTCTTTTACCAGTACTGCACCTACGATAATTTCTACTACGGTAAGATAAACATACAGCCTCTCCCCTTGCTTTGGTTTAGACAACAGCGGTGGTTTTGATAGATAGGCCTTCAGATCTTTGAGAGCCTGTTGGTATTCTTCAGTCCACTCGAACTGATTCTGCTTTTTTAGAACCTAAAATAATTTAAAACTCTTCTCCGAAGACTTGGAGATAAATCTTCCTAAGGCTGCAATTCTTCCTGTTAGTTTTTGAACTTCTTTTTTGCTCGTAAGTATATCAGGTATTTCATCAATAGCTTTAATCTGAGCGGGGTTTACTTCTATACCCCTATTTGATACAAGGAAACTCAAAAACTTACCTAATTCAACGCCAAAAGCGCATTTTTCTAGATTTAGTTTCATGTTATACCTGCACAGGATTTCGAAGGTGATTGAAAGATGATGGAAATGATCTTCCGCTTGAGTTGATATTACCAGCATGTCATCAATGTATACTTCCATTGTTTTCCCCAGATGTTCCTGGAACATCTTGGTTACTAGCCTTTGATACGTGGCTCCAGCATTTTTCAGGCGAAAAGGCATGACTTTGTAACAATAAGTCCCCCTGTTTGTAATAAAGGAAGTTTTTTCCTCGTCCGAGGGATCCATTTTTATCTGATTATAACCAGAATATGCATCTAGAAAGCTCAACAATTCATGACCTGCAGTGGCATCAATCATTTGATCTATGTGTGGTAATGGAAAGGAGTTTTTGGGGCATGCTTTATTCAAATCTGTATAATCTAATATATTCTCCATTTACCATTCTTTTTGGGTACCACTACAATATTAGCTAACCAATTAGGATATTTTACCTCGCGTATTGAACCAACTTTCAAGAGTTTTTATACCTCTTCATCGATCACTTGGTTCTTGAATGGTCCTTGATTTATTTTCTTTTGCTTGACAGGCACGAAGGATGGATCTTCATTTAGTTTATGAGTCATCACTTCCAGAGGTATACCTGTCATATCTGAATGAGACCAAGCGAAACAATCTGAGTTAGCTTTTAAATATTCGATTAACTTACCTCTTCTTGCGGGGCTTAGCCTAGTGCCTATATGAACATTTTGCTCAGGCTTCTGCTCGAACAGTGGGATAACTTCGAGCTCCTCAATGGTTGTTTTAATATGCTCGTCTTTTTCTGGATTTTGAATGACATCGGGTCTGGAATCCATGTCTGTATGTATTGATGTTGCCTCTGTGCTGATTTGGTTCACCTTCTTGTGACTTCCTTCTTCCGTACCTATTTGGGTTCCAATATCTTC
This sequence comes from Nicotiana knightiana, assembly GCA_005239525.1. Taxonomy (NCBI): domain Eukaryota; kingdom Viridiplantae; phylum Streptophyta; class Magnoliopsida; order Solanales; family Solanaceae; genus Nicotiana; species Nicotiana knightiana. The sequence continues at coordinate 92,104 of ML418306.1, read as the reverse complement.
TTCCGTACCTAATTGGCGATTTCATCATCTTTTGAATCTTCCGCTACCTCTTTTTTGTTTGAGTGTACTACTGAATTTATATTCCTTGAGGTCTGTTGATCGCCTTGAATCTGTTGAATTCCCCATTTGGAAGGGAATTTTATTACCTGGTGTAAAGTAGAGGGTATTTATTCCATGTCATGGATCCATGGTCTCCCCATGATTACGTTGTAAGCAATATCAGTGTCAATGACTTGAAATTTCTTATTTTTGATTACTCCTTCTGCATAGGTACTAAGCTCAATTTCTCTTTTTGTTATGACAGTAGATTTGTCAAACCCAGATAAGGCTCATGCTTTTGGGATTACTCGATCCTCCATTAGCATTTCTTCCACAACTCTCAACAAAATGATGTTGGCTGAGCTACCTGGATCAATCAACACTCTTTTTACGTTAGTGTCATGTATGAGTAGAGATATTACCAGAGCATCGTTATGAGGATGTAGAAACTCGTTGCCATTTGCATTGTCGAACTTTATATTATATGCTTCCATGTCTTCACGATTCCGCTTCCCGTTTGTAATTGTGAATTTTGTTGTTCTTTTGCAGACTACTCCGTTCACCTCTTCTCCTTCGTGTATCATATTCACTGTTCTCTTTGGAGATGGTGGTTTCGGGGGCTCTTGTCTGTTCTTCATATATGCATGTTTGCCCTTTTCACTATACCGTTATGTTAGATAGCCATGTTTTAATAATTGTTCTACCTCACCTTGCAACAATCTGCAATCTGATGTTCTGTGTCCATGATCGTTATGGAATTCGCACCAGAAGTCTAGATTCCTTCTGTTTGGATTCGATCTCATTTTTTTTGGCCATCGAACTTTATCGCCCATGTTTCTCAGTACGGTAATTAATTCAGAAGTACTCACATTGAAGTTGTAGTCTCCGACTCTTGCGTTACCTCTGTTCCGTTCCTCCCGATATTTTCTAGATCTTGAGGAGGATGAGTTCGTATCTCTATTTGACGGTCTATATTCTGACCGTTTGTTTTCAACCCCGGAACGAGTTTCTCATCCTGAAGGTCCCATATATGGATCGTACTTGTTCTTACCTGTTCTCCTTTCTGGTTCGGAGCGTCTAGAACTGGCTCGATCTTCAGCTTTTGATTGAACAATGGTGTCTTCTTCTATTCGTAGCTTGGTGTTGTACCTGTTATAGACATTGTTCTATGTCGTGGCTGGGAATTCTCTCAAGATTCCTTTAGTCTTCTCGTGGATTCTGAGCTTCTGTCATTTAAGTTGCTTGCAAACGCCATTGCTGCCCAATTGTCAGGTACCCTTGGTAGCAGCATTCTTTCTTGTTGAAACTTGTCTACAAATTCTCGGAGCAACTCCGTGTCTCCTTGTTTTATCTTGAATATGTCTTCCATTCTTTTTTTGACTTTTTGTGCACCGGAATGTGCTTTTATAAAAGAATCTGCAAGCTCAGCAAAAGAGTCAATAAAATTTTGGGGTAGAAGAGAATACCATGTTAGTGCTCCTTTGGTGAGTGTCTCTCCGAACTTCTTGACTAGTACTGATTCAATTTCTTGTTTAGTCAGATTGTTGCCTTTTACTCCTGTAGTAAAAGCAGTTACATGATCACGTGGATCAATTGTCCCGTCGTACTTTGGAATATCAGGCATTTTGAATTTCTTGGGAATAGGCAAGGGTGATGCATTTGGATTCCATGGTTGTTGAGAATATCTATCAACGTCAATGCCTTTGATAACAGGTGGTACTCCAGGAATTTGCTCGATTCGGTCATTTTGTTCCTTTACCTATTTCTGCAAGGTTAGTAATAAAGAGTGTAATTCTGGATTACTGGACATACCTGGTCTTGCTTCGAGGGACTCATTTGGAGTGCCTCTACTTCCTGAGTTTGCTAGTCCGGATTGTGGATTTTCCACAGTTGCGGTGTTGTTAGGAGGAGGTGTAGGTGATGCAGCTAGCAGTACCCTCATGAAAGCTTGTAAGGCTTGAATCACATATTCACCAACCATCTGTTTACAGGATCTTGTTCTCCTGTTTGTTCGTTTCCATTCTGATTATTATTTTGAGTCGTAGATCTCTATGGGGAATGTTCCCTTGAGCCCCGTGGGGAACCTGAAGGTGATGGAACTGGAGTTCCAATCCTTTTTTGGTTGTTGTCGTTGGCATTCGACATAATTTACAGAATGTTGTTTGAGAAAAAATAGAGATTATCAGATTCCCGGTAACGGAACCAATTTGTTTAACCAAAGAATTAGATTTTCTGCCAAAGCTATTTTTAGAAGAACACAGGTTTCTGATAAACAAGGAAATATGCTAATAATTGTAAGTGAATTCGTAAACAGAAAGCAAAAAGATGCGTAAAAAGTAAGTATATTTCAATAGTGGTTCGAACGTGTCCTTATAAGTTATATTTTACTCCCTTTTATAGGGAATTTTTTAATATTACGTCTACTCTTTTCAGTGATTGAGCATTAATGGCTAATAATGGCATTAATGTAATGTTACAATGATTAATCGTAACTGTTGCATGAAGATTATGTAATGTTTTGGCCATTAATTGAAGATCACTGAATCTGCCCTTTATTCTGTCTTAATTCATTCTGACCTTGTCTCTTTGCCTTCTCAATTAGGTTGAGATTATCGTATCTGATTACCCCGTGGGTATGCTGTTCCGTTCCTCTTTATCTCGTACTTCTTCATAAAGTTTCGTCCAATTGTCATGTTGTCATTGCTCCACATAGATTTCTGAGCCATCATAAGTATTACACGTGTGAAGCTCACTTTTACCAATACACCAACCACACTTATAACACCCAACCAACCTACTATCATTCACCTCCAGCTCGTCCAAACTATCAAAAACCCAGGCCCAATTTCGATCGCAAACCACCCAGACAATACATCCCTATTGCTGAACCCATCGACCAGTTATATGAAAGACTGAAGGCCGCCGGATATGTTACCTCTATTCCCGTTGTTGCCATGGAAAACTCCTCCTAGTGGGTCAACCCAAACAAAATATGTGCATTCCATTCCGACATGAAGGGACATACCATCGATGAATTCCGCACTCTGAAAGAGAAGATTCAGACACTGATTGATACCAAATTCATACAAGCAAAGAAGTCGCGCCCAATGTCCGCAACAACCCTCTCCCGGACCATAAGGGTGAAGGAGTAAATGTGATACAAACTGATGAAGAATGGGATCCTGAAGGGTCAATTGGGCTTATTCGGGAAGGCGATGACCCTAAGAAACCTCCAGTCAATCTCACTCCTATTGTGGTACAGGTACAACCAGTCGAAGTTGAGATAGCCGCATCAACTCCGTTCAAAATTGAAGTGATAGCACCTGCAGCTACACCCGTTCCATTTGAAGTAGGAGTAACCACACCCTTCACTGTGACGGTATCATCCACACCTCCCTTTAAATCCAATGTCGTACCTTGGGATTATGTTGCCGAAGCCAGGAGGAAAAGAAAGACAAAAATGGAGGAGTCTAGTGCTGCACAATGGATGACCAGAACTTGAAGAATCTATACACCTAAGAATTTGGGAGGAACAAGTAAGGAAGCCACTGCCAAATAACCCATCATTGAAACTGGTCTGGATGATCTTTGGAGGAAGGTACATGCAAGGGAATATTCTATGGTAGACCATCTGAACAAAACTCCCGCCCAGATATCAATCCTATCACTTCTGCAAAATTGTGACGCGCATAGGAATGCTCTGATGAAGGTGTTGAATGAAGCGTACGTGCCCAACAATATCACCAGTGGGGAAATGGCCAACATGGTGGGGCAAGTGCTGGAGAGCCACAAGATCACATTTCACGAAGATGAGTTTGTTTAACCAAAGAATTAGACCCTTTGACTAAAGCTTATTTTTAAGATGAATATGATTTGCTGATAATCAAAGTAATGAAGAAAAATGAATAATAGACAGTATTGCAGAAATAAAAGATCGATGTTAATTGTCTTCGAGAATCAGATGCCTTTACAAGCTATATTCCCCTCCCTTATATAGGAGATTCTTACAACGTACAACTCTTGCTATAGTTACTCATTAATGACTAATTATGACATTAATGAGGCGTTACAAAGGTTAATGGTAATAGGGGTTCGGTTACATAACGTTCGAGTAATCAATTGTGGGTCCTTGAATCTGCCCGTAGCTTTGTCTAGATTCATTCTGACCGTGCCTCTCTCCCATTTTGATCAAGTTGAGTTTCTCGTGGCTGATAAGTTCATGGGTTTACTGAACCGTGCCTCTTTGTACCGTATCTCTTCAAAGAATTACATCCAGCTGTCGCGTTTTCCTATGCCCACGTGACTGGCTGAGTTGTCAAAAGCTGGTTTACGTGTGAAACTCTTTTTTACCAATATAGATAGTCCCCCCACTTACCATATATTTAACGATTAATATTTGGTAAGTGGATATTCATTTATGGTAGGAATATTTTGCAGCCGCTTTTCCTTGAATCATTGGATCCTTCTCTGCACCATAGGCGTCGTTTGTCACTTTCATTTAATGCTCATACCACGTGTCCTTTTTGGATTGGTTCTGCATTTACTCGGCACCTTTTAGGACTTTTTGCGACTATGCCAGTCCCGAAGTGACATCTTCAATTATGACTTTTCATCATTATTTTCCTTTTTCTTCATGTTTTACGGTTGTCTTCAAGTATAAATACATATTTACTTTTCTTTGCTTCCATGAAACACTTTTCTAACTTTTTCTTTTGTAAAGAACTTTCTTCTTTGACTTTGTAAACATGTCTTCTTCAAACCAACCTCAAAGAGTAATAGATATTGAGAGTTTAATGCCATCTTCTGTTCCGACTAGGAGTCGGAGGGGTGGTAGACTTAGAAGTCTAGGATCCACTTCTTCGATGGGCTCCTCTTCTTCTCAGATAGTTCCTCATCTTTCCACTAGATCTCCAGTTTCTCCGAGGTTTAGGTTTTCTCGGTCTTTGTCTAGAGGTAGAGGCAAACGCCTTCGTGAACCTGGAGTCGATGAAATTTTCCCTGCTGAGTTTGTTTTTGCTAGGGATAGTCAAGTTCTAGTAGACCAATCTTCTTCTCTTGATAATGTCGAAAGATATCCAACCCTTATAATTGAGGGTCAGATTTCCCTTGTTCGTAGGGAGTGCTTTTGGAGGTATGACTTTCCTGTCTATATTCTGATAGTAATCAAAGAATAACGTCTTACAAGACGGGATATTCTTTTGTTTATACGTATCCTTTCACTTTAGGGTTTAGAACCCCCATTGACCCAGTTATAATTGAGTTATGCCATTTTTTCAATATCCGCTTAGGACAAGTTGGCCCGCTTGTGTGGCGAGTTGTCGCATGTCTTAGGAGTTTGGCTTCTTTAGACTCGGTTCCTTTTACCTTCAACCATCTTATTCATCTCTACTCTCCTACCTTATTTCGTGAAGGGGTTTTTACTCAGACTGCTAGAAGCAAAAGAGTGCTGGTAACCCTTGGAGACGATAAGGATAGGGGCAGGTATCTCCGGTATCTTGTTGTACCCACTCTTGGTTTAGTGGGTGAAGAAAATCTTCCCTTCCCTGAGAAGTGGAATCGTGCACGTGAGTATGCTTTAGCTCACATTTACTTTTTCTTGTTTTGACTTGAGATGTTTTATTAACACCTTATCTATTTTTTCTCTTCTCTCAGCAATCATGAATATTGTTGAGAATGTCTCCGGTATTCGTGATTGGGTAGAAAAACTGTTATCTGTTGCTCCTTCAGAAGAAAGATCTTGGAAGTACCTCGCTGGGAGGTATGGTTGGCAAGTAAAGACCCACGGTAAGTGAAGCTCTTGTTCTTGCTTCTTTCCTTACTCGAGTCTCTTTTTTTGTCGTTTAACTTTTTTCCCTTTTTAATAGGGTTCTCTGCTCGTGGGGTGTCTACTTCATCTATCCCAAAGATGTCCTTGGCTCAGGCCCAGGAAATTATTGTTGGTTCATCTTCCTCGAAGAGGAAGATTAGTTAGTCTCGTTCCGTAGAAGAGGAAGAAGAAGGGTGCTTTAGTGCACAGGCTACGGAGAAGGCGAATAGTTTTAGATGATGAGCTTACAGCCTCAACCTTGCCTTCCGTGTCTGTGATTGCTCCCCCTGTCCTTGATGATGTTTCACATTCCCCTATTTATAAGGGTGTTGATCTTGCTCCTGACGACGTCCCTTTGGCTGCTGTCTTTCCTGCTTCTTTGAGAGAATCTGTTTCGTCTGTTCCTTTGGCTATTTCAACTTCTGTTGTTGCTTTGCCTATAACTTCTTCAACTTTTCAACTCTCTGTGCCTGCTACTTTGCCCGTGGCTTCTCCAGCTCCTCAACCCTCCGTGCTTGTTGTTGTTCCATCTCTGCCTGCTTCCATGCCTTCCGTTAGAGAAGTATGGTCTTCCAGCAGAGAGATGCGGCAGGTGGTAATAGAGGTTCTAGCTTCGGGGAACCTTTTCAAGAAAATGGTTGAGCCCGAAGTGTGGCTCAAGCCTTTGATAGGTCCCTCTGAGAAAGCAAAGCTAGCCAGCCACGGTGCTCTTACATGGGCCAATGAGGTCGTGCATACTTCTTTGAAGGTATGATGCAAGTTATCCTCTTTCACTCTCGTATATGAAATTTACCATATCTGACTGGTTTATTTCTTGTAGATTAACCTTATAGGCATGGAGCTTATGAAGAGGATTTCAAACACGGACCAAGAGACAAAAGAGTTGCAGGCCGATGTTGATAATTGGAGAGCACAGTATGATAGCCTAAGGATTGACATGGATGCTTTAGAAGAGGAAAAGAGTACCTTGAAGCGCCAGATGAGACTCATGGCAGCAAAACTGGCAGTGGAGAGGGCTTCTTTCAGTCAAGCTAATAAAGATAAGAGTGTTCTGGAGTTTTCATTCGCGGAGCAGCTGTCCCGTGCCTCAGAGGAGATTAGAGACTTGATGAACTTGTTGGGGAAGAAGGAGGAATACTCAGGCGAGCTCGTGCAATCACTCACTCGTACTCAAGAAGACCTTCGTAGGGCTTTAGACAAAGCTTTAGAGGAGTAGATTGTTCCATTAAGGGCCGCCCATGAAGCTGCGGAAGCGGAGAAGGACGGATTGAGAGCTGAGCTTCAAGTATGGGAAAAGTATTATGAAGATTTGGAAGAGGTGGCTGCTGTCGATGTGAGATAGGCATATATGAATTCTCGCCTTGACACATTGATGGAAATGAATCCAGAGGGTTTTGACCTTAGTGCTGCAATAGCCAAAACTAAGGAAGCCATGGAGAAGGCTCAACAAGGTCATAACCTCTCTTCACCTGATGGTGAGATTCCAGCCGCTCATGCCTCTTCATCCCCAGTTGCTCCCGCTCCTTCTGCCACTGAAGTCAACCCCTCTCTTGAAAAGATTTAGTTGGTTTATCCTTTTTTTTTTCTTTTTCTTTGTATCAATTGGTGGTTACCTCCAGTCCCATCGGGGATAAATTTGGATTTCCTTTAAGTCCCCAAATGAAAACTTAGGGGCACCACAATGTATATAAATTTTTTATACGGCTAAGTATAAGTTAATACTTAATTTTAGCCGTTTTAATATATAAATGTTAGTTCGACTTTTTTTGAGTTTCTGTTTCACTCTTCAAGTCTTTTGCATGCTTCATTTTTTGAGGTTTTAGTTTTACCTTCGAGTTTTGCATGGGGAATGCTTTAGACTACTTATACCTTTTTTGTAATAGGCACGGTGTCATATCAAATGTGTGCCTTTTTGTAATAGGCATAGTTTATGGAAGAGGGCCCTTTATAATTGACATGAAGAAGATGTCTCAACTTCATGATAATGCAATAGAGTGATAGGAATTTTACACAGTTTAAGAATGTTTCCAAGGAAAGCTTTTTGTTTGAACTTCCATGATGTTTTACATGTGTTTGGTTATCGTCTAAAACTCATGTTTGCAACTGTTTTTGTTTAACATATTTGATATACTCTTGTATTTCGTATTCATAGGGAACAGTTTTTCGATATTAATACAAGGAAACAACTGTTTTTTACTAGTAACAGTTTTTATAAAGATTGGGGTTTTTACCCGCAACTGTTTTGGAAACAGTTTTCTAATAAGTACGAGGGAAATGTTTTCTTATTCGTAACTATTTTTATTTGATAACAGTTTCTTGAACAAATACAAGGATTTAGATCTTTCATCCATAACTGTTTTATTCGAGAACAGTTTTTTGAATGAGTACATTGATGATGATCTTTTACCCCTAACTGTTTTTGTTACAACAACTTTGAATAAGTATAAAGATGTACATTTATTTCTCATGACTAATATTTTTCCTTTCAACCTGAATATGTTCGAAGGTTTTTGTTTTTTGCATTAGGATTTGTATTTGGATGGATCTTTTGATTTCTTTCGATTCTGCTCGTGTCACTTGTCTC
>ML418306.1:0-83457 GCA_005239525.1 Nicotiana knightiana | reverse complement strand
TTTTTGCTTTTTGCATTAGGCTTTGTATTTGGATGGCTCTTTTGATTTCTTTCGATTCTGCTCGTGTCACTTGTCTCATTGGGTAGATGGGTCTTTAGGCTCGAGCTTTTGACTTTCTGATAGTCTTCTTTGCTTCGTCTTAGCCTTCCATACTGTATAGTCCCCCAAGTGTTTGAGCTTTGAATAATGAAATCTCGAGCACTTGATTACTCCTTCCTTGTGGTCCTTTTCCTGAAAAGGAAAAACATTCCGGACTCGAAGGTATATAGTTTTTTAGACGATGACTGCTTAACCCTTTTAAAACGTCCATCAGAAAGTGCAACTCTAGACCGACAATTGTGTTATTTCCTCGCGTCTTTGCAGGCCTAATATCATCATCTGGTGATGGGTTAGCTTTGTTCCTATCATCTAAAAAAGTTAATAAAATTTAAATGTTCAAAATAAAATTGAACGTGTGATACCTGACGAGGGAGGGTATTCTTTTCTTTTAGAAGTAATACTTCTTTAGATGGATGACGTTCCAGCTTGTTGGTAGAACTATTTCGTCCATAGCTTCCAACTCATAGGCGCCTTTCCCAGCTATGCCTCGGATTTTGTAAGGTCCTTCCCAGTTTCGATTTAGATTTCCTGCACCTGCTTCTTTCGTTGATTGAAAGACTTTTTTGAGGACGAAGTCCCCAATATTAAAGTACCTGAGATGAGCTTTATGGTTGTAATAACGCTCTATAATTTGTTTTTGAGCTGCCATTCATATCAATGATGCTTCTCTCCATGGTTCGAGCAGGTCCAGGTTGGTCCTTAATTCGTCGTCATTTTCACCTTCCATGGTTGTTGAGAACCTTATGCTTGGTTCGCCAATCTCCACAGGTATTAAGGCTTCTGAGCCATAAACAAGTGCGAACGGAGTTTCTCCCGTGGCTATTTTTGAAGTTGTTCTGTGTGCCCATAGTACCGCTGGTAACTCATCAGGCCAATTTCCTTTGGCTTTATCCAGCTGCTTCTTTAGATTGTTGGTGATGACCTTATTTGTTGACTCAGCTTGACCATTAGCCACGGGGTGGTCCGGCGTTGAAGTGATCCGCTTGATTTACCAACTTTCGAAGAATTCTGTGATTTGTGAGCTTATGAATTGTGGGCCATTATCACACACGATTTCCTTTGGTATTCCAAAGCGGCATATTATGTTTCTCCATAAGAAGCTTTTGACTTCCTTTTCTCGCACTTGTTTGAACGCTTCTGCCCCTACCCATTTTGTAAAATAGTCGGTTAGTACGAGTAAAAACTATACCTGTCCTTTAGCTGTGGGAAGAGGTCCCCACTATGTCCATCCCCCATTTCATGAAACGCCATGGGGATATTATTGGATGTAATAATTCCACTGGTCAATGCATCTTATTGGAAAACCTTTGGCATCTGTCACATTTGGATACAAAATTCCCGGCTTCTTCTTCCATCTTAGGCCAATAATATCCAGCTTTGATTAGTGTTTTCACTAAGGATCTCTCCCCTGAGTGATTTCCACAGTGTCCTTCGTGGACTTCTTTCATCACAAATTCCATTTGGTTAGGTCTGAGGCATTTAGCTAGGGGTCCTCTGAACATCTTGCGATAAAGTGAGTTGTGAATAAGGCAGTATCGTGCAGCTTTGCGGCAAAGTTCTTGAGCTACTTTCCTGTCTNGAGGTTAGCTAATGCATCTTCTTCTGCATTTTCCTCTCTAGGTATTTGCATTACCTTCCATGTTTTGAATCGTCTCACGAGCTCTCGTGCTTTTTAAAGATATTGTTGCATTCTAGTCTCTCGAGCGATGTAAGTCCCCTGTATCTGCGTTAGCCTTTAAATAATCAATCAACTTACCTCTTTGAGAAGGGCCTAGCCTCGTGCCTATATACACTTTCTGCTCAGGATTTTGTTTGGATAATGGAACAACTTCGAGCTCTTCCGTAGTTTTTTTGATGTGCTCATCTTCCTCCGATTCACGAATGACGTCCGGTCTGGAATCTGCATCTGTGTGGTATAGTACACCTTCCGTGATAACTTGATTCTCCTTCTCGTACGTATTTTCTTTTGTACCTATTTCAACAATAATACCTTCCGTACCTATTTGGGTGGTAATTTCTTCCATGCCTTTTTGGGCGGTGTTACCTGCTTGGGAGATTCCCTTATCTCGTAATTCTTCCACCTCTATTTTCTTGTTGTAGTGTACCACGGAGTTTATATTTCTTGCGGTCTGTTGATCGCCTTTGATTTGTTGAATCCCCCATTCAGAGGGGAATTTAATTACCTGATGCAACGTGGAGGGTATCACTTTCATGTCGTGGATCCATGGCCTTCCAATGATCACGTTATAAGCCATGTCAGTATCGATGACTTGGAACCTGGCACTTTTGATCACCCCCTCAGCATAAGTGCTAAGCTCAATTTCTCCTTTTGTTATAACCGTAGAGTTATCAAACCCTGATATGGCTCGTGCTTTTGGGATTACTTGATTCCCCAGTAGAATTTCTTCCACGACTCTTAGCAAAATGATATTGACATAACTGTCTGGATCAATCAACTCTCTTTTTACGTTAGTGTCATGAATAAGTAAAGATATTACCAGAGCATCGTTGTGCGGAAGCATTAATCCGCTGATATCTGCATCATCGAAGGTTATATCGTCTTCTCCCCGAGCCCGTTTCCCATGTGTAATTGTGAACTTTGTGGTTGTTTTGCAAATCACTCCGTTTACTTCTTCACCCCCGTGTATCACGTTGACGGTTCATTTTGGAGAAGGAGGCTTTGGGGGCTCCTGCCTGTTCCTCATATATGCCTGTTTACCTTTATCACTAAACAATTCTGTTAAATAGCCCTGTTTTAACAAATTTTCTACTTCACCTTGTAAAAATCTGCAATCCGCAGTTTTGTGCCCATGATCGTTGTGAAATTCACACCAGTGATCTGGGTTTCTTCTACTTGGATTTGACCGCATCTCTTTGGGCCACTTAACCTTGTCTCCCATGTTCCTCAATATTGAGACAAGTTCAGTAGTACTTACATTAAAGGTATGATCCCTAATTTGAGTACTACCTCTAGGTCGTTCATCTCGATTTTTTCTGGATCTAGACGAGGATGAGACTATGTCTCTTCCTTGTGGTCTACAGTCCGACCTAGTGTTTTCAAACCTGGAGTGGATATCGCGTCCCGAGGGTCCTAAGTAAGGTTCGTACCTGTTTTTACCTGATCTTCTATGTGATTCAGGACGTCTGGATATGGAATGATCTTCATCTCTCGAGCGAGCAATGATATCTTCTTCTATTCTGAGTTTAGTACTGTACCTATTATATACATCGTTCCATGTTGTAGCGGGGAATTCTCTTAGACTTTCCTTAAGTCGTCTCGTGGCTTCTGAGCTTTTATCATTTAGGTTGCTTGCAAATGCCATGGCTGCCCAATTATCAGGCACCCTGGGTAACTGCATTCTTTCTCGTTGAAACCTGTCTACAAACTCACGGAGTAGTTCCGTGTCTCCTTGTTTTATTTTGAATATGTCTTCCATTCTCTTCTCAACTTTTTGTGCACCAGAGTGTGCTTTTATAAACGAATCTGCAAGCTCAGCGAAAGAGTCAATAGAATTTTCAGGGAGAAGAGAATACTAGGTTAGTGCTCATTTGGTAAGTGTTTCCCCAAATTCTTTGACAATGACTGATTCAATCTCTTGTTTCGTTAAGTCATTTCCTTTTACCCCAGTAGTGAAAGCAGTCACATGGTCACGTGGGTCAGTTGTTCCATCATATTTGGGAACGTCAGGCATTTAAACTTCTTGGGTATAGGCAAGGGTGCCCCATTTGGCTTCCAAGGTTGTTGAGAATATCTATCAACATCGATGCCTTTGATGATAGGTGGTACTTCAGGAATTTGTTCAATGCGGTCATTCTTCTCCTTCATCTTTTTCTGCATGGTTAGTATTAAATTTTGTAATTCTGAGTTATTAGATATACCTGGTCTCATTTCGAGAGATTCATTAGGAGTATCTCCTCTTCCTCAGTTTGCCAACCCAGACTGAGGATTTTCTATGGTAATGGTTTTATTGGGGGGTGGCGTCAGCAGTGTAGTTAATGTGGCGGGTAATCCTCTAGCAAATTCTTGCAAAGCTTGGCTCACATACTCTGCAATCATTTGCTTTACACGATCTTATTCCACAGTTTGATCATTATCACCATTGTTGTTATTGGACCTTTCTGGGGATTGTTCCCTCGAACCACGTGGAGTTCCTGAAGGCGATGGAACTGGGGTTCCACTCCTTTGCTGGTTGTTGTCGTTGGAGTTTGACATAATTCAGAGGATATCGCTTGAAAAGTAAACAAAGATTATCAGATTTCCGGTAACAGAACCAATCTGTTTAACCAAAATTAGACCCTTTGACTAAAGTTTATTTTTAAGATGAATACGGGTTACTGATAATCAAGGTAATGGAGAAAAATGAATAATAGACAATATTGCAGAAATATAGAAAATCGAAGTTAATTGTATTCGAGAATCAGATGCCTTTACAAGCTGTATTCCCCTCCCTTATATAGGAGATTCTTACAACGTACGACTCTTGCTATGTTTACTTATTAATGACTAATTATGAAATTAATGAGGCTTTACAAAGGATAATGGTAATTGGGGTTCGGTTACATAACGTTCGAGTAATCAATTGTGGGTCCTTGAATCTGCCCGTAGCTTTGTCTAGATTCATTCTGACCGTGCCTCTCTCCCGTTTTGATCAAGTTGAGTTTCTCGTGGCTGATAATTTCGTGGGTTTACTGAACTGTGCCTCTTTGTACCGTATCTCTTCAAAGAATTACATCCAACTGTCGCGTTTTCCTGTGCCCACGTGACTGGCTGAGTTGTCAAAAGCTGGCTTACGTATGAAACTCTTTTTTACCAATACAGAGTTGCGCCAGAGGGATTGAGCCACAACAGAGCACTGCATATCACAGTGCAATGCGAGGATAAGTTCATTGCCAGGGTTTTGATAGACGGAGGATCCAACCTCAACATCTTTCCATTGACAACTCTAAAAAGGTTGGGCAAGGGTTTACATGAAATACGAGCAGGGTCCATGAATGTAAAGGTGTTTGATGGGTCGCAAAGAGCCACAATCAGGGAAACCAGTTTATGCTTGCAGATGGGTCCCACTTGGTTCGATGTTGAATTTTAGGTGCTAAACATATCCGCCTCCTACAATTTGCTGTTAGGACGACCTTGGATACATGTCGTTGGGGCTGTTGCGTCCACTTTGCACCAGGCTGTGAAATTTGAATGGAATCATCAAGAATTAACCATTCATGGAGATGGGAGCAATCCCATTTATACCAATCAAATTGTTTCGGTCATGGAAAATAGAAGGAAGTTGGGCGGAGAGACTTATCACTGCATCGAGCACGTCAATGCAATTGGGAAAGATAAATGGTGGAGTAGCAAAATAGAAAGCATACTGGCATGGTCGGGGTATGAACCCGGCAAAGGACTTGGGAAGAAACTCCAAGGCATTACCAAGCCAATACAGCTGAAACGTCATGGTACAACTTTTGGGCTTGGATATCCGTATACCTGCCAATAATATGATGATTGGTTGTCACCATGGTGTGGTCCATATTACCCTCTTGAGAAACCAGTGCAACATTTGATCTAATCCTTCCATCAGGCCGATACAATATGGGGATCCGAAGAAGAAGAAGTTTTGGCTGCGCTGAGGAATTTGTTTTTAGAAGATGATGATATGGATTGCTGTGTGATAGCTGAGGAGGATGAGGAAGAACGCCTTACCATTCAGACAGTGGATAAAGGAGCATTTCTCAAGAACTGGACCGCTACACCATCAAGGGCTCGACGAGTTCCGGGGTAGCAAGGTTGCTAGCATCATTTATTTCTTGAGGACTTTTTAAACAATATTTTTAGTATTTCATTTCGGAAAACATTATTTGAGTTATTGAAAATCGCTTTATTTGACATTTTAATATTTACCAATGGCTTGATGTTTTATTATTACTATCTTTCTCTCTATAACATTATTATTTCTTATCTTGATGAACCAACGACTGTGACATGTAATGAGACAATGCAATACAAGGACAGTGACTCAGAGGAAATAGAAGAAGAGGATGTAATACCTGAGGAAATTATCAAAGAAGTTGAGAATTTTGAGAACAAGCACAAGTCCAACCTGGACGAAACCAAGATAGTCAATTTGGGAGATTTTGAAACCATCAAAGAAACTCGCATAAGCATCTACTTGTCACCGGTAGAGAAGGAATAATACACTCATTTTCAAAAAGAATATGAGGATATTTTTGCATGGTCATACGATGATATGACAGGGTTGAGCACATCCATAGTAGCTCACAAGCTACCTACAAATCTAATGTGTCCGCCAGTGAAGCAGAAACTCAAAAAGTTCAAACCGGACATGAGCCTGAAAATCAAGGAGGAAGTAACCAAGCATATCAAAGCCAAGGTCCTCGGGGTAGTTGAGTACCCAACCTGGTTAGACAACATTGTACCGGTTCCAAAGAAAGAGGGAAAAGTCAGGGTGAGTGTCGACTATCGGGATCTAAACAAAGCAAGTCCCAAGGATGATTTCCCACTACCAAATATACACATTCTGATTGACAGCCTTCATTACACCATGGGGGTGTACTGCTACAAAATGATGTCGTTCAGTCTGAGGAATGTCGGGGCCACCTACATGAGGGCCATGAAAACTATCTTCCATGATATGATACATAAGGAAATATAGGTGTATGTTGACGACGTCATCATCTAATCCAAGAAGTCCACAAATCACATAGCAGATTTGAGGAAATTCTATGACCGATTGCGGAAGTATAATCTAAAGCTAAATCCTGCAAACTGTGAATTCGGGGTTCCTGCCGAAAAATTATTAGAATTCGTCGTCAGCCGCCGAGGAATAGAGTTGGACCCGTCAAAGGTTAAATATATCCAGGAACTACCACCACCGAAGAACAAGAAGGATGTGATGAGTTTCTTGGGACGCCTCAATTACATCAGTCGCTTCATAGCATAGTCTACAGTAATATGTGAGCCAATTTTCAAAATGTTGAAGAAGGATGCCGTAACCAAGTAGACCGAGGATTGTCAAAAGGCTTTTGACCAGATCAAGGAATACTTGTCCATACCGCCTGTCCTAGTCCCGCCAGAACCTGGTACACATTACTACTCTACCTTGTAGTGTTAGATAGAGCTTTCGGTTGTGTTTTGGGACAACATGACGAGACAGGAAGAAAGGAGCAAGACATATAGTACTTGAGTAAGAAGTTCACACCATATGAAGCACGGTATTCTCTGCTGGAACGCACTTGTTGCGCTCTAACCTGGACAACTCAGAAATTGAGGCACTACTTTTGTGCCTATACTACATACCTCATATCAAGGATAGATCCCCTGAATTACATCTTTCAGAAGCCTATGCCTACTGGGAAGCTGGCCAAGTGGAAAATATTGCTGAGTGAATTTGACATCATCTATGTAACTCAGAAGGCGGTCAAAGGACAAGCATTGGCAGATCATCTTGCCGAAAATCTTGTAGGAGGAGAATACGAACCACCAAAAACGTATTTTCCTAATGAAGAGGTATCATTCGTAGGAGAGGACATTGCTAAAGCCTACGATGGTTGGAGAATGTTTTTCGACGGAGCTGCAAATTTCAAAAGAGTCGGTATCGGGGCCGTCTTGGTATCAGAAACCGATCAGCATTATCCAGTGTCTGCAAAACTCAGGTTCCCATGCACTAACAATATGGCGGAATATGAAGCCTGCACATTAGGGCTCAACCTGGTCGTTGACATGAATATTTAGGAACTGCTGGTAATCGGTGATTCAGACTTGCTGGTACATCAGGTATAAGAAGAGTGGACTACCAAGAATACCAAAATACTACCGTATCTACATCATGTACAAGAGGTGAAGAGGAGGTTCACAAAGATATAATTCCGGCATGTCCCCAGAATTCAGAATGAATTTGCAGATGCATTGTCCACCTTGTCATCAATGATACAACATCCAGACAAGAATTTCATCGATCCTATTCCGGTAAGGATCCATAATCAGCCGGCATACTGTATTCATGTTGAAGAGGAAACGGATGGAAACCCCTGGTTCCACGACATCAAGGAATATTTGACAAAAGGAGAATAACCAGAGAATGCAAACCATACTCAGAAACGCACACTGCGGAGACTGTCCAATCACTTCTTCTAAAGCAGAGGAATACTGTATAGAAGAACTCCCAATCAAGGTCCGTTAAGGTGTGCTGACGCCAAAGAGGCTTCCAAATTGCTCGAAGAGATACATGCTGGAACCTGCGGCCGACATATGAACGGCTTTGTCTTAGCCAAGAGGATACTCAAGGCCGGATACTTTTGGAGGACTATGGAAACTGCATCCGGTATGTCCAGAAATGCCACCAATTCCAGATACATGAAGACATGATATGAGTGCCGCCAAATGAACTCAATGCAACAAAGTGCACCTTGGCCTTTTGCTGCCTGGGGAATGGATGTCCAATCGAACCCACTGCTTAGAACGGGAACATGTTCATTTTAGTGGCCATCGATTACTTCACTAAATGGGTTGAATTTGCATCGTACAAAGCTGTGACCAAGAAAGTCATCACAGGTTTTGTCAGAGATCGGATTGTTTGTCGATTTAGGGTTCCAAATCCATCATCACTGACAATGCCGCCAATCTCAATAGTGATCTGATGAAATCTATGTGTGAAACTTTCAAAATCAAGCACAAGAATTCCACAGCATACTTTCCTTAAATGAACAGAGTCGTAGAGGCCACCAACAAGAACATCAAGAAGATACTAAGAAAAATGGTAGAGAACCACAAGCAATGGCACGAGAAATACCATTTTCCTTACTAGGATACAGTACCACAGTCCGCACATCGACCGGAACAACTCCCTATTTGTTGGTTTATGGTACCGAAGCCGGCATTCCCGCCGAGGTAGAAATTCCTTCTCTGAGGATCATACAAGAAGCAGAACTCAGTGATGCAGAATGGATAAGGAGCCACTATGAGAAGTTATCCCTCATATACGAAAAAAGGATGAATGCAGTGTGTCATGGTCAGCTTTATCAAAATAGAATGTCCAGAGCTTTCAACAAAAGGGTCAAACCAAGACAGTTCATACCGGGGTAGCTGGTGCTGAAACGGATCTTTCCACATCAAGATGAAGCCAAAGAAAAATTTTCACCCAACTGGAAAGGTCCTTACATGGTTCACAGAGTATTAACAGGAGGAGCGCTCATACTAGAAGAAATGGATGGAGAAATCTGGCCAAAGCCTATCAATTTAGATGCAGTCAAAAGATACTGTGTGTAAACTATTCATGTGATGTAAATTGAACTATGCTTGACCTGATTCCCGTTTAAGAGGGATACGTAGGCAGCCCTTTGGGTTCGGTCATATTCCATTTTTCCCCACAATCAGAAACTGCGGAAGAATTTTGAGGGGGACCCTCAAAATTCCGAAGCAAGTTCAGCCAACAGCAGCATACAGAATAGCCAGAACGTCACTTAGTTAACTGGGGCAGAATTTTGAGGAGGACCCTAAAAATTCTATAGCAAGGGAGTTCGCAATGTCTCTAATAATGTCGCGGTTACTGATTCATCTAACTGTTTTCTAAATTGCATATTACTATGTCTTCAAAAACTATACACGCATGCTTTTGAAAAGAACTTTACTTTTTAGCCAAATGCTACCCACAGTGACTTAAACAGGAATTCGGGCAAAGTGGAGCAGAGCAAGCAGACAAAGACACGAACCAACCTCCCCCACAAAACTCACGAATTTTCTTTGGATATAGGAAAAAGGTCATAATCATAGGCATCGTCTCAACAACACAAACGTTATACACAAGACACATTTCCAGCTAAGAATACTTCACTTTTACTCTTACATTTGCATAAGGCTAAGCATTGACTTCTCCTTGCATGAGACTAAGCTCTGTCTCAATCCTTGCATG
This sequence comes from Nicotiana knightiana, assembly GCA_005239525.1. Taxonomy (NCBI): domain Eukaryota; kingdom Viridiplantae; phylum Streptophyta; class Magnoliopsida; order Solanales; family Solanaceae; genus Nicotiana; species Nicotiana knightiana. The sequence continues at coordinate 73,438 of ML418306.1, read as the reverse complement.
AGGCTAAGCCCTGCCTCCCTATTTGCATAAGGCTAAGCATTGCCTTCTCCTTGCATGAGACTAAGCCCTGTCTCAATCCTTGCATGAGGCTAAGAACTGCCTCCCTATTTGCGTAAGGCTAAGAACTGCCTTCTCTTTGCATGAGACTAAGCCTTATCTCAATTCCTGCATGAGGCTAAGCCATGCCTCCCTATTTGCATAAGGCTAAGCATTGCCTTCTCTTTGCATGAGACTAATCCTTGTCTCAATTCCTGCATAAGGCTAAGCCCTACCTCCCTATTTGCATAAGGCTAAGCATTGCCTTCTCCTTGCATGAGACTAAGCCCTGTCTCAATCCTTGCATGAGGCTAAGCCCTGCCTCCCCATTTTGCATAAGGCTAAGCACTGCCTTCTCTTTGCATGGGACTAAGAACTGTCCCGAATCTTTCACGAGACTAAGAATTGTCTCTCTTTGCATAAACACATATATTACTCTATTTTAATCTTTCATGGTTCTCTTCTCTCGGGCTAAGCTCTGCCCTTAACTTTATGCAAGACTAAGCTATGTCTTGTTATCACCTTTAGCATCATGTCTCTTCACCTCATGGGCTGAAATATAGCCAACTTGTCCGAAGGCGTCATAGTCTGAAAAGGCATCATCCTCATAGCTAGAAGACATCATGCCATATCCTGAGGATCTCTCAATGCTTGCACGTCATTATTCAAAGGCATCATGGTTCGGAGGCACCATTCTCATGGCCCGAGAATATCATTTCATGGCCTGCGAATCCCTTACCATAAAATTCACGGCCCGGAACATTATGGTCTAAGGACGTCATCCTCACCGTCCAAAGACAGTCTTCATGGTCCAAAGGGAATTTGCATCATGTCTAAGTTTATGCAATAATTTATACATATGTGCTTACAGTATATTTTTGTAAACTTGCAGGTGATCCAGAAAGTAACTGTTATTCCAACAGGAGAAATCTCGCTCCGGTTCCCATCCACATCCTTCAAAGTATTTCAAACATGACCATTCATTATCCGTTACCTAGTCTCATTTACCCATAACCGTTTCGAACCCCAATTAACCCTACCCGGAACATTCTGTCCGTTCTTGCAACGACTCCATTGGTTTACTCCATCATTGGATCTAGAACTACACACGGCCTAATTCATGTAAACCAGGGATATGTAGACAGCTCAGAAGCCGGAGTGCGGCCTATATCTTCCAAATCACTCTATTCGATCAAAATTGGCCATCATGTTTTTACCCGGCAACTCTTTCATCCTTCCCGGGTAAAGCGAGGCAGCTGTTGATACCCAATTTTTTCTCATATTTCTCAAAAAATATATATATACCTTCAAAATAGTGCATAAGCATCATCAAGTATTTTTTCATAATTTTCTATAATTTTTAAAGGTTTTTTATCAATTTATTCCTGCACTTTTACTATATAAATAACTGTTAATTGCATCACAAGTAATTTATTAATGATTTTTTATTTAATTTTCATCATATATATCCATATTAAGCTTTAAATATTTTTGATATATTTGTTATAATTATATTTTCATTCTAAAGCTAAAATTACATACTTTGCAATAATTTCCCATATATATGCATAATTACATTATTTATACAGAAAATGACTTCTATATTTTTATAATGTTGAGTAATTATTTTAAATCGTTTTCATGCACAAATGAAATTTTTTTACTATTAATTATTTTTGTATAAATTATTTTACTGATTTAATTGGGTATTTAAAATCTAGCCATTTTCTTAATTAATTTCGGACCTAACCCAATTACCCCGGCCCAATACCCAATACCCAAATATCCATTAACCAAATCCATGTACCTGTTTAAAACCCGACCCAGCACTTTTAAATCAAGACAGTTTATTTCTAAAATCAACAGTCCACACAATCACCCCACCCTTTTAACTAACCTAACCCACCTAAAGCCTAATAACTTCCACCTACCCGCCATCACCAAACACTCTCATCTTCCTCCCCCCTCTCTTCTGAAACCCTAGCGCCACAATCCTCATCTCCCCTTTGATTCCAACCCAGAAATGGAATCACTCGGTGATTCCTTAACGTATCTGGCCCCCTTTCCTCGTAGGCTACCCATTTTTGGTGTTACCTAATTTTCTTGCCGCAAATGGAAATAAGATCCAGTTGAGATCTAACCCAGGCTGGTTCAAATCTCCAACCTACTGATTGTTTCCATCTATATTCATCAACTTTTCTGTGTAAGTACGAATATCTTTCGTATATTTCACTGATTCTTACTTAACCCTAAGATTAGGGTTTTCAGATCTTTCTGATTCAAACCAAAACTGGTTTTAACCTTATTTTTTTATGTTATTCCGTATAATCTGCTTATTTTTTGTTAAATCTTTTTACTTACCCAATTTAGGACTTCAAATCTTCTTAATCGAACCAGAACTAGTTTGGTTCTATGAATAACCCCTTTCTATGTTCACTTTAACAAAATATTTGATTCTTTACTTCTATTTTTATCGATTTTATGGCTTACCTAAAATTAGGGTTTTGAACCTTTTATTTTAGGGTCAGATCTGTTTGATTATGTGTTCTGTGAATATGTTCCCGTCTACGTTCATCCTATAAAGCATGTGACTCTTGCCTTTTATCTCTGCTGATTTTATGGTTTTACCTAAAATCAGGGTTTGAAATCTTTTACTGAGATTTTTTACTCTTTCCTTTCTCGTATGGTACTGATATTTTCCTTATTCTATTCGATTTACCTTGTTCTCATTATTTCTTTACCTTATTGTCACGACCCAAAATCCTAACTTAGATCGTGATGGTGCCCAACAGCAGGGTTAGGCAAGCCAACACTCAATTTACTAAGGGTTCTTTCTTATTAGATTAAACATTTCAACATATACTCAGTTTTTAAAACTTAAAACATGAATCGACAAGGATAATTAGCCAGTTTTTAGTCAAAAGCAGTCATGAAGAGGCGTGAGTCAATATATATACAAACCCGAAATCCATAATAACTATCACGTGTGTGCCAGGAACTAGTGTCACAAGTCCTACGGGCATACTAACAGAATATAAAAAACATATAATATATAGTCCCACTGTCTGAAGGAAATAGACGGGAAATAAGCAAAAGAAACCCCATGGTGCTGCCGGAGATCGCCAGGAGAAAGCAGCTCACCGTGAAGTCAGGTCCGTCTATAATCAAAATCAAGCTCCGGTCCGACAACCAGATGCACCAGCCTTAGAACCTGTACAATTAAGTACAGAAGCGTAGCATGAGTACATAGATATATATGTACCCAGTGAGTATCCTGCCTAACCTCGAAGAGGTAGCAACGAGAGGTCGACTGGACACTCACTAAGGTCCAACAAAATAATTAAACAAAATATGATGGAAACGGTAGGAATGTAAAGGCAGTGAAGCAACAAATATATATAAGGCACTGAAATCCAAGGAAGTACTAGGAATCAATAACACAATTACTACTTCACCTTCCCCCAAATATTTGTCAAATCAATGTCCATGAATTTAGTAACAAATAAATCATGCGCATGCAGGGTAAGGACAACCGGCCGAAGTCATAAGATAGTCATGTCCATGCACTGCTGAGGGTCGAATGGCCCGAACCATAAGTGCACCTTTCCATAAAGTACCCACATCTATGCACTGCCGAGGATCGAACGGCTCGAACCAAAAGTGCATCTTTGCCATAAAGTAATCCTCTCTATGCATTGCCGAGGATCGAATGGCCCGAAACAAAAGTGCATCTCTCAATCCGGCGTGGCGTACGGACCGTTCCCATAAGAGTGGTGGAAATCACACTCCGCTCGCAAAATGTAAATTGCGAAGCGGTCACATGGACACACATTATTCCTTTTTAAATTACTTTTCAGTGAACAATTCCTTACAAGTTTTCTCAAATTCCATGACCTCGGGGAAATAAGCCGCATGTAACATTTAATTTATTAAGCATATAGTTCATATCAATTGAAACACAAGGCATAATGTGGGCCTAACTACCCGGACATAATAGTAATAGCCGCTACGTACGGACTCTCGTCACTTTGTACGTACGTAGCCCACACAATTATCACATATAGCATTTAAATCACCTAGGGGGACAGTTCCCCTCTTACAAGGTTAGAAAGGAGACTCACCTTGCGTCGCACCTACTCCCCGGGTCACTAATGCGCCTGAAACTCCGAACTTGACACTCTCGGACTCGAAACTAGCAAAATGTTATACAAATATATCAATTTATATTAAAAGCATGGAAATCTCCTATTATTTAGTCAAATTCACCATTCTTGAAGAAATCCCAAAATCCAACCCCGGGCCTGCATGCCCGGATTCCGAAAATTCTCGAAGGAAACACTCACCCATAACCTAAGGATCGTTAATATATGATTTTTGTATGAATTCATAGACAATGCACGGGTAATTTTCTACATTTTCAAAAACCCTAGGTTACTACCCCAAATCCTTAATTTTAACTAATTAGGTAGTTAATTTAGTTTGTAATCCATGCATGAAACTAATAATAGGGTAGAATTTACTTACCTTCAATAGCTAGGTCGTTTGCTCCTCTTGAATGCTGAAAATCGTCCCAAGGAAGAAGAAGAAGAGGAGGAAAATGAATTAAATCCCGTTATAAAAACACACTGCCCAGCTGCCCCTTCTACCCAAACGCATCAGGGGCAGTGCGTTCGCGATGAACAAATGGCCAGGCCTGATGAGGCCTTTTATGCGAACGCGGAGAGGTCTTCGCGAATGCGGAGGCTAGCTAGGCTAAACCTACGCAAACGTGGCTGAGGGGGGGGGGGAGTGCGAACGCACTGAGTAAGGGCTAAGCAGGTCTGGCCCAATACCCTACCCTATGCGAACGCGGAGCACCTATGCGAATGCATAGGGAAAATTTTCACTCCCGCCCAGATCCTTCTATGCGAACGCGGCAGAGAAACCGCGAACGCATAGAAGGAAACCAGACATAGAAATTCTGGTGTTTTGCATTTAACTCCGAGGGGTCCGAAACTCACCCGAGCCCCGCGAGACCCCGTCCAAAGGCACTAGCAGTTCTGTATTCATGATACGGACTCACTCGAATTTACGGAACGTGAAAAACAACAACGAAACTAAGAATTTGACCCCAAAACCAAATTGAATCAAACTTTGAACTTAAAGTCCTAGAATTCGCTAACAATGCGCCGAACCGACCTTTACTACTCGGAATGACACCAAATTTTGCAGGCAAGTCATAAATGACATAACAGAACTATTCCAAGTCTCGGAATTCCGTTCGGACCTTGATAACACAAAAACACGTCCCAAACCACAATATTGACTTAAGGAAATCCTTATTTCGATATTTGGCGCTGAAACACTCCTGGGTCATCCAAAACCCATTCCGAACATACGCCCAAGTCTGAAATCATTATATGAAGCTACTGGAACCGTCGAAACTCGATTCTGACGTCGTTTACTAAAAATGTTGACCGAAGTCAAACTTGGCCTTAAAGGCCAACTTTAAGGAACCAAGCGTTCCTATAGCACTCTAAACACTTCCGAATTCCAGATCCCGAACCACCAGTCCCCGCAAGTCATAAATCATAATAAGCCGCTATGGGAAGTTTCATTTAAGGGAACGGGGTCCGATAACACAAAATGATCGGTCGGGTCGTTACATTCTCCACCTCTTAAACAAATGTTCGTCCTCGAACGGGTCTAGAATCATACCTGAAGTGTTAAATAAGTGTGGATATCTGCTCCGCATGTCCTCCTCGGATTCCCAGGTTGCTTCCTCGACTGGTTGGCCCCTCCACTGGACCTTCACTGCAGAAACTCTCTTGGACCTCAACTGGTGATCCTGCCTATCAGTAATAGCAACTAGCTCCTCCTCGTAGCCCAACCTCTCATCCAACTGAATAGTGCTGAAATCAACCACGTGAGAGATGTCGGCGTGGTACCTCCGGAGCATGGATACATGAAAGACCGTATGAACTCCTGATAAACTGGGAGGTAAGGCTAGCTCATAAGCAACCTCCCCAACTCGCCTCAACACCTCGAAGGGACCTATAAACCTCGGTATCAGCTTGACCTTCTTCCCAAACCTCATAATACCCTTCATCGGCGAAACCTTCAACAAAACCTTGTCTCCCTCTAGAAATGATACCTCACGCGCCCTCTGATCCGCGTAACTCTTCTGTCTGGATTGTAGTGCGGAGCCTCTCCTGAATCAACTTCACCCTCTCCAAAGAATCCCTTACCAGGTCGGTACCATATAACTTAGCCTCACCAGGCTCAAACCACCCGATAGGGGAACGACATCGCCGACCATACAAAGCCTCAAATGGAGCCATCTCGATGCTGAACTGGTAGCTATTATTGTAAGAAAACTCGGCCAAAGGCAAGAACTGGTCCCACTGACCTCTGAAGTCAATCACGCATGCCCTGAGCATGTCCTCCGATATCTGAATTATACGCTCCGACTGACCATCAGTCTGAGGGTGAAATGTTGTGCTGAGATCTATCTGGGTGCCCATATCACTATGTAATGCTCTCCAGAAATGCGAGATGAATTGAGGACCTCGATCTAATATAATGGACATCGGCACACCGTGCAACCGGACTATCTCCCGAATGTAGATCTGGGCTAACCTCTCAGAAGTATAAGTAGTAGCTACTGGAATGAAATGCGCCGATTTGGTCAATATATCCCCAATGACCCAAACCGCGTCAACCTTCTGCAAAGTCTGAGGCAACCCAACCACGAAGTCTATAGTGATGCGCTCCCATTTCCACTCAGGAATGGGAATCTGCTGAAGTAGGCCTCCTGGCCTCTGGTGCTCATACTTCACCTGCTGGCAATTAAGACACCTAGTCACATACTCCATGATGTCCCTCTTCATCCGCCTCCACTGGTAATGCTGCTTCAAATCACGATACATCTTCGTAGCACCAGGATGAACAGAATACCGAAAATTGTGTGCCTACTCTATAATCCTCTCCCTCAGGCCATCAACATTAGGAACATATAAGCGGCCCTGAAGTCTTAGAACACCATCCTCGCCAATGGTAACCTCCTTGGCCCTACCCTAAACCACTGCCTCCCGTAGCTCTGTCAAACACAGATCATCATATTGCCGAGCCTTAATCTCCCCAAATAACAAAGACTGAGCAACCACATATGCTAAAACTCGACGAGGCTCTGAAAGGTCTAATCTCACCAGGCGATTGGCCATGGACTGAATGTCCAAGGCTAGAGGTCTCTCCTCTGCTGCAATATAAACCAAGCTACCCATACTCTCCGCCTTCCTGCTCAAAGCATCTGCTACGACATTTGCCTTGCCCGGATGATAAAGAATGGTGATATCATAATCCTTCAACAACTCAAGCCATCTGCGTTGCCTCAAATTAAGATCCCTCTGCTTGAACAAGTGCTGCAAGCTACCGGTGGTCTGTATAAACCTCACAGGACACTCCATACAAGTAGTGCCTCCAAATCTTAAGAGCATGAACAATCGCTGCCAACTCCAAGTCGTGCACAGAGTAATTCTTCTCATGAACCTTCAAATGGAGCGAAGCATAAGAAATAACTCTCCCTTCCTGCATCAACACACAGCCCAAGCTAACGCGCGAAGCGTCACAATATACTGTATACATCCCAGAACCGGAAGGCAATACTAGAACTGGTGCTGAGGTCAATGCTGTCTTGAGCTTCTGAAAGCTCGCCTCACACTCGTCAGACCATCGGAACTGGGCATTCTTCTGATTCAATCTGTTCAATGGAGCTGCAATAGAAGAGAATCCCTCCACAAATCGGCGATAATATCCTGCCAGGCCCAAAAAGCTCCTGATCTCTGTATTTGAGGTAGGACGCGACCAACTCTGAACTGCCTCGATCTTATGAGGATCAACCTTGATACCCTTTCCGGATACTACATTCCCCAGGAATGCTACGGAATCCAACCAGAACTCACACTTCGAGAACTTAGCATATAGCTTTTGTTCCCGCAAGGTCTGGAGCACAAATCTCAAATGCTGCTCGTGCTCCCCCAGGCTACGTAAGTAAATCAAGATGTCATAAATAAAGACAATAACAAAGGAATAAATATACGGCCTGAACACCCTATTCATCAAGTCCATGAATGTTGCTGGGGTATTAGTCAAGCCAAAGGACATCACCAGGAACTCATAGTGGCCATATCTCATACGAAAAGCAGTCTTTGGAACATCTGAGGCCCGAATCTTCAGCTGATGATGTCCCGATCTCAAATCAATCTTAGAAAACACCCGAGCACCCTAAAACTGGTCAAACAAATCATCAATGCGCGTCAAAAGATACTTATTCTTAATGGTGACCTTGTTCAACTGGCGGTAATCAATACACATCCAGATGGACCCATCCTTCTTCTTTACGAATAGAACCGGAGCACCCCACGGTGATACACTCTGTCTGATGAACCCCTTAGCTAACAACTCCTCAAGTTGTTCCTTCAACTCCTTCGGAGCCATACTGTACGGAGGAATAGATATAGGCTGGGTTTCTGGAGCTAAATCAATGCAGAAATCAATATCACGGTCCGGAGGCATCCTTGGAAGGTCTGAAGGAAATACATCAGCAAACTCTCGAACCACTGGCATTGAATCAATCGTCAGAGACTCGACGGTGGTGTCCCGCACATAAGAATAATAGGCCAGACAACCCTTCTCGACCATATGACGAGCCTTCATGAATGAAATAACCCGGCTGGCTGCACTAACTGAGGAACCACTCTAGCCTAGGCGACTCGAGCATGGCTAAAGTAACTATCTTGGCATGACAATCTAGCACGTCATGATAAGGAGATAGCCAATCCATGCCTAGAATAATCTCAAAATCAACCATGTCGAGCAAGAAAAGGTCCGCTCTGGTCTCGAACCCACAGAAGGTGATCACACAAGACCGATAAATCCGGTCTAGAACCACAGAATCGCCCACAGGAGTGGACACATATATAGGAGAACCCAAGGACTCGCGAGGAGCATACAAAAAATGAGAAAATAATGCAGAAACATATGAATAGGTGGATCCTGGATCAAATAATACTAAAGCCTCTCTACCACATACTGAGATAATACCTATGATCATGGTGTCTGAGGCCACTGCATCTGATCTTGCCGGAATGGCATAGAATCTGGCTGGAGTATCGAAAGACTGAGCTCCACCAGAGTGAACAGGAGCTGCCTGATCTCTCCCTGACTGGCCTCCACCTCTAGGACGACCCCTGCCGACCTGTCCTCCACCTTTAGGTGGCCGGACTACTGGTGCCGGACCCATCGGCTGATAACCCTGTTGTACGGCCTTGCCCCAAAACCTGGGACATTGCCTCCTCATATGACCTAGCTCTCCACACTCGTAACAAATCCCAGGTACCATAGTCTGCTGCCTCGAAGAAGAACCCTAAACGGTCGGAGGGCGATATCCCTCTGGCATAACACTGAAGTAGAGGATGGAGGATCTCGGATGACTGAGATAACCACTAGGTGAACTCTGAATGGCTGGAGGATGGTAGGAATGCTCTGGCATGACGCTGAAATGAGTCCTCGCTAGAACACCTCGGGGAGGTGGTGGAGGTGCTGAATATAAAAGGCATGTTGGGCTGACCACTGCTAAACTGACCTCTGCCCCTAGCTGGGGCACCTCTGAAATCTCCAGAGAATCTAGCCCTCTTTTCCTGCTGCCCCTTCTCCCTACTCCTTGACCGATACCCCTCGATCATGCGAGCAATCTCTACCACGAGCTGATAAGGAGTACCCATCTCCACCTCTCGGGCCATGGTGGCTCTAATACTTGGATGCAACCCAGCCACAAATCTCCGCACCCTCTTTGCATCAGTAGGTAGTATCATGAGTGCATGGCGAGACAACTCTAAAAATCTGGCCTCATAATCTGTCACTGACATATGTCCCTACTCTAGCCGCTCAAACTGATACCGCAGCTCTTCCCTCTCAAAGGGTGGGATATATCTATCTAGAAACATCTGCGTGAACTGCTCCTAAGTGACAGGAGGAGAATCTGCTGGCCTACTGAGAATATAGGACTCCCACCACCTACGAGCTCTGCCCTCCAATTGAAAGGTAGTGAAATCCACTCCATGGGACTCTAGTATCCTCATGTTGTGCAGTCTGTCCCTGCACCTATCCACAAAATCCTGGACATCCTCGCCTCGCTCACCCCTAAAGACTGGAGGGTGAAATCGAGTCCATCTATCCAATAACTTTTGCAGACCGCCGTCCGTAGCTGGTCTGGGCTCAGGTGCTGCTGCAACAGGCTGGACCCCACCCACGGGCAGTGTACCCGGGGTATGATGTAATGCTATTGTCTAGCCTACAGCCTGGGCAGTAGGGGTCTAGACTCCCCCTCCCGCCTGAGAAGTGGCAGGATCTGCTGGAAATAGACAGCCTGGGACATAGTGTCCATAAATCTCATTATACGGCCCATGACTGCCTGGAAGCCTGGCGCCATCATGAAGTCTACTGGAGCAGGGTCTGCTGGAGGCACCTTGTCCTGCTCCTCTATAATAGGTTCCTCTGGTGGCGGAATCGGGATAGCTCTGGGACGCCCTCGTCCCCTACCGTGGGCCGGTGCCTTCCCCCGGCCTCTGCCGCAGCCTCGGACAATGGGGGTAGCGGCCCTTCCCGGGTCTGGAACATCAGATGCACGCGTCCTCACCATCTATGAAAGAATAGAAGAATGAGTTTAGTAAATCATCGACTGCACGATAGAATAAGAACAAAGAGAGGTTTCCTAACACCCTATAGCCTCCTGAAGATAAGTACATACGTCTCTATACCGATCCGCAAGACTCTACTGGTTTGCCCATGACTCGTGAGACTTACGTGAACCTAGTGATCTGATACCATGTTGTCACGACCCAAAATCCTAACTTAGGCCATGATGGCGCCCAACAGCGGGGTCAGGCAAGCCAACACTCAATTTACTAAGGGTTCTTTCTTATTAGATTAAACATTTCAACATATACTCAGCTTTTAAAACTTAAAACATGAATCGACAAGGATAATTAGCCAGTTTTTAATCAAAAACAGTAATGAAGAGGCGTGAGCCAATATATATACAAACCCGAAATCCATAACAACTATCACGTGTGTGCCAGGAACTAGTGTCACAAGTCCTACGGGCATACTAACAGAATATACAAAAGATATAATATACAGTCCCACTGTCTGAAGGAAATAGACGGGAAATAAGCAAAAGAAACCCCATGGTGCTGCCGGAGATCGCCAAGAGAAAGCAGCTCACCGTGAAGTCAGGTGCGTCTATAATCAAAATCAAGCTCCGGTCCGACAACCAGATGCACCAGCCTCAGAACCTGTACAATTAAGTACAGAAGCGTAGCATGAGTACATAAATATATATGTACCCAGTGAGTATCCCGCCTAACCTCGAAGAGGTAGTGATGAGAGGTCGACTGGACACTCACTAAGGTCCAACAGTATAATTTAACAGAATATGATGGAAATGGTAGGCATGTAAAGGCAGTGAAGCAACAAATATATGTAAGGCACTTAAATCCAAGGAAGTAACACAATTACTACTTCACCTTCCCCCAAATATCTGTCAAAACAATGTCCATAAATTTAGTAACAAATAAATCATGCGCATGCAGGGTAAGGACAACCGGTCGGAGTCATAAGATAGTCATGTTCGTGCACTGCCGAAGGTCGAATGGCCCAAACCATAAGTGCACCTTTCCATAAAGTACCCACATCTATGTACTGTCGAGCATCGAACAGCCCGAACCAAAAGTGCATCTTTGCCATTAAGTAATCCTCTCTATGCACTGCCGAGGATCGAACGGCCCAAACCAAAAGTGCATCTCTCAATCCGCCGTGACGTACGGCCCATTCCCATAAGAGTGGGGGAAATCACACTCCGCTCGCGGAATGTAAATTGTGAAGCGGTCATATAGACAGACATTATTCCTTTTTAAATTACTTTTCACTGAAAAATTCCTTACAAATTTTTCTCAAATTCCATGACCTCAGGGAAATAAGCCGCATGTAACATTTAATTTATTAAGCATATAGTTCATATCAAGTAAAACACAAGGCATGATGCGGGCCTAACTACCCGGACATAATAGTAATAGCCGTTACGTACGGACTCTCGTCACTTTGTACGTACGTAGCCCCCACAATTATCACATATAGAATTTAAGTCACCTAGGGGGACATTTTCCCTCTTACAAGGTTAGAAAGGAAACTCACCTTGCGTCGCACCTACTCCCCGGGTCAAGAATGCGCCCGAAACTCCGAACTTGACACCCACGGACTCGAAACTAGCCAAATGTTATACAAATATATCAATTTATATTCAAACCATGGAATTCTCCTATTATTTAGTCAAATTCACCGTTCTTGAAGAAATCCCAAAATCCAACCATGGGCCCGCATGCCCGGATTCCGAAAATTCTCGAAGGAAACACTCACCCATAACCTAAGGATCGTTAATATATGATTTTTCTATGAATTCATAGCCAATGCGCGGGTAATTTTCTACATTTTCAAAAGCCCTAGGTTACTACCCCATCCTTAATTTTCACTAATTAGGTAGTTAATTTAGTTTTTAATCCATGCATGAAACTAATATTAGGGTAGAATTTACTTACCTTCAATAACTAGGTCGTTTGCTCCTCTTGAATGCTGAAAATCGTCCCAAGGAAGAAGAAGAAGAAGATGAGGAAAATGAATAAAATCTCGTTATAAAAACACACTGCCCAGCTGCCCCTTCTATGCGAACTCATCAGGGGCAGTGCATTCGCGATGAACAAATGGCCAGACCTGATGAGGCCTTCTATGAGAAGCGGAGAGGTCTTCGCGAACGCGGAGGCTAGCTAGGCTAGACCTACACGAATGCGGCTGGGGGGGTGCGAACGCACTGAGTAAGGCATAAGCTGGTCCGGACCAATGCTCTACCCTATGCGAACACAGAGCACCTATGCGAACGCATAGGGAAAATTTTCACTCCCGCCCAGATCCTTCTATGCGAACACGACAGAGCAACCGCGAACGCATATAAGGAAACCAGACATAGAAATTCTGGTGTTTTACATTTAACTCCGAGGGGTCCGAAACTCACTCGAGCCCCTCGGGACCCCGTCCAAAGGCACTGGCAGGTCTGTATTCACGATACAGACTCGCTCGAATTTACGAAACGTGAAAAACAACAACGAAACTAAGAATTTGACCCCAAAACCAAATTGAATCAAACTTTGAACTTAAAGTCCTAGAATTCGCTAACAATGCGTCGAACCGACCTTTACTACTCGGAATGACACCAAATTTTGCAGGCAAGTCCTAAATTACATAACGGAACTATTCCCAAACCACAATATTAACTTAAGGAAATCCTTATTTCTATATTTGGCGTCGAAACGCTCCCAGGTCATCCAAAACCCAGTCTGAACATACACCAAGTCCAAAATCATCATACGAAGCTACTGGAACTGTCGAAACTTGATTCCGAGGTCGTTTACTAAAAATATTGACCGAAGTCAAACTTGGCCTTAAAGCCCAACCTTAAGGAACCAAGTGTTCCTATAGCACTCTAAACACTTCCGAATCCCGAACCACCAGTCCCCACAAGTCATAAATCATAACAAGCCACTATGGCAAGTTTCATTTAGGGGAACGGGGTCCGATAACGCAAAATGACCGGTCGGGTCGTTACACTTATTTTTCCTGGCATCTGACTGTTGATTGATTTTTATATGATGCTTTCCTTATTTTGAGTGGTACTCGCTTGATTACTCACTATTACACCTATTAATTGACTGAACTCTGACTTAAATTGATTCTGAATTAACATCTTTCCTTATTTGTGTATATTTGATTTCTTCCCTTATCTGTCTTCCTAATCGAATACTATTTAAACCCTTTCCCCTCTTCCCTTTAGAGATGACTCGAACTCTCATATTCTCACTAAAACTTAGTTCTCTTACTTTGATTATGTACTTATTGTTTCTGGTCTTGGCCGGCTGAAAGCCAAGGCCAAGTGATTCTGGAACTTCACTGTTGTAGCATATTTACTTTATTTCTTGCGTAACTGGTAAGCCCTAATCCCTTGTTGTTTCATTCTCCTTGTTTTCATAATCAGTGTTACCTGAACAGCATGTCTTGAACATTACTTTCAACATGATTCTACCTTTTATGCTCCTATGAATCTCTTCTAATCTTATGGTTAATATTGTTAGTTTAAGATTAGCTATTTTTGAATAATATGAATCCTCCTAAAAGCTAGCTTAATGTTTAACTTGTTTCATGCACTATTTGCTGATCTTGCACATGTTCTGAACTTAGCATCTTTATGATACCATTAACTTGAAATTGATTCATTAATCCTAACCTCACATATTTCTATGGTTACTTAATGTGTCCTGCCCAACTTGTTCAACCAAATTGTTTGCCATAACATGCTTCTGTGATTAAGCAATGGTTTTCCTAAATGTCAGCATGCTCACTTAGTATAATTAGCTCTCTTTGAAGCTATGTACTTATGCAAACTTTTTTGTTTTCTAAATTCAATTCTGTGTTCTAAACCTTGTTTCTTTTGAAATCAAACTGTTTTGAAATCTACCCTTACTTCCTTTTTATATGCTGATTTTTAAAACCTCCACTGTTAGTCCATTAGGTTCTCAACCATCCCAGTGTGAGCACTGCTCAGGGTCCACATGAGACTCATGTGAACTATGACACACTGGGAATTGGTTTCCAATCTCTTGTGAGCTATCTTCTGAATGTGTGGTTCTGGTGTGAGCATTGCGCTGGGTCCTTGAGTCCCTTGGGAACTTTGACACATCAGAAACCTGGTTCTAATGTGCTATGGGTGAATCACAATATTGTGCCTCAAAGTTGTTATGGTTGAAGGCCTGGTTCCCAGGTTTATTTGGGCCTAATGAAGGCTCCCAATAGTATATCTTATTACTATTGTTTAATTCATTTGCTGTTTAGGTCTGTAATAACTTTGTAATAAATAGATTCAGGGGATATTTAGTAAAGTTGGGGGGTTTTCTTGTTTCCTTTTGTTATACTGGGTAGAAATCCTGCCTATAGGGTTTTAACTATGCTGTTAATTCTGTTCATTTGGTAAAAACTGTATGAGTTCTATATTTGTGCTTAGAAATCCTGCCTATAGGACTTTCGTTGATGGTATTAGTTTGAGTTCTATATTTGCATCATTAGAGATCCTGCCTATAGGGTTGATATTATAATGGCATTATAAATCCTGCCCATAGGATCTATCAATATGTCTAATAGACGTGCATTAGCAATCATGCCTATAAGATCCCACTATTTGATTTAATTATTTTCTAGCAATGTGTACAATTCCTACATGTATTACTGCTCACTAGATGTCATGCACATAGGGTTAAATAAATTCAATAATAGATATCATTCCTATAGGACTAAAATCAGTCTCAACCCCAAAAATCATGCCTATAGGATCAAAAAAATCAATTCAGATGATAGATGTCATGCCTATAGGATCAAAATCAATTCAGATAATTAGAAAGCATGTCTATAGGATTAAAAAGGGAAATAAAACATGTATCTATAAAGTTAAAATCGGTGCTAGCCCTAGAAATCATGCCTATAGGTCTGTAACCATTAAACTTGTAGGAATCATTCCTATAGGATTCCATTAATTGGCTCTGAATTAAATCGCATTGTCAATCACTTAGGCAATATACCTGTATTCTAGGTTAATATTTTTGATGTATTACTGCCTGAAGTGCCCATATTATACTGAATAAAATCAGTAGGCAAACAACAGGTCTTAACACTCGCCTTAATAAAACTGCCTCTGCACTCTGATCTCTCACATAGATATCCTTCTTATAGGACTTTAAGGTTAATAAAGTTTGTTGCTTCGATTGTGTGCATTTGTTGTTTTATGTGTGGAGGTCAATATGAGCCTATATTTGATTTTTATCTGAAAGTCCTAATTGCTTTTGCTTGTCGCTTGGATTTTACTTTTTTGAGAAACATAGGCTGGGTCTAGAACTATCCCAAATAGAGGTCCTAATACCTCCAGGGCCATAGATAAGGGACGGGTAGTGCACGCATAGGGAACGAGCTAGAATCAACTAGAATGCTTAAGTAATAACTTAAGGATAGTAATCGGGNTTTATTCCTATTTTAAAATAAATTGAGTACTTTATTTGTCCAAATTGCTTTATTCCCCTTAGACTAATTTGCTTAATTTAAGTTCGGTCGGGACTCACCGTTGTGGACCTCGAGGGGTGCCTAACACCTTCCCCTCGAGGTAACTTGAGCCCTTACCCGATCTATGGTGATGTAAACTGGTTATATGAGTTATCTACTCTAGGTGCCCTAACGCACCTTAATCCATTAGGTGGCGACTCTCTCAATTCCAATTCCCTACCCTCTCAAAATAGGAGTTGTCCAAAAATGTCGAGACCCGATTTCGCGAGTAAAGGGGGCGCGACAGCCATTATTTCTCTAATCCACATAAGGATTTGTTGAAGCTTTATTTAACAAATTTCTAGAGAACCTTAATATGCTTCAGAACAGTTTAAATCCTTAAATATTTTTATATACGCATATCAAAATCTTCAGGTATTGCAGACTAAAATCTTAAAGTAATTGCATCCACCAATGCTTTATACTTTCTTGTGTTAGGACTATCAATCCAAAGCTTCACATTTTCCAAGTGAAGTCAATCTTGATTGCGTATTTTTCATTGACCAATCATTTATCTGTCCATATTCTATGACATATTTGAGCTCAAGATACTCATCAACGTTAATAAAATTGAGTGCTACATTATATTAACAACATCGTCGACGATCATTTTGCATCGGTTCCATCATCACTCAATAAAGACATAACTTATCGATATCTCATTATTTTCAGGTACCTGAGCCTCTCCAATGAGGTATTATAAAGTGTTATGTCATGGTGCTCTTATAAAGCACTTGCCTCCTTATTATGACCATCTTGAACATTGGTCATCTCCTTCTTTGTCACGTCACACTAGTCATGATGGCACCTAACTCGACCCACTAGGTAAGCCAACCAACATTCAATACAATCCAAATGAAATTTATAGGAAATGGTGAAGAATTATCTGAAAATCTACATATTAACCCAAGGACTGGTAGTACGAATCATGAGCTTCTAAGAATTTGAATTTTACAAAACTGGTACAAATAAATACATGATCTGTTTGAAAGTTACATAAAAAGATTACCAAAATCTAAAGCTACCAAGGACAAGCGGCAGCTATATTCCGGAATGCACGAACATCTTTAGAGTCAGCTCCTGGCATCACCAGCAGCTCCACTCTAAAATTTGCACGCAAGGTGCAAAAGTGTAGTATGAGTACAACCGACCCCATGTACCCCGTAAGTATCATTTCTAACCTCGTTGAAGTAGTGACGAGGCTTTTTAGTTAAAAGATACTCACATATAAAACCTACACCGTAAACTAGCAATATAACTATACTACGATATAACATAAAAGAATACACGAAACAAATATGCAACGCAATAACTGAGTACTAGAAGAGATCTCAATTTAACATTTTCCAATATCTCGACCAATTTTTTCCTTAGAACAAAAACCAATAACCTCGATAATCACTCCAGAACTTTCATAGCGTGAGGATGTACTCAGATATCAAGTCAATTGCACGGTAACACCCTTCGTGCATTTATCTCATTATCATCAAATATGTGTATAACAGTTCCAACCGGATGGCAGAAATGCATATAACAATAATGACAAAGTAGAAAATACGCAAGTAGCAATAATGAATGAGGATATACATATGGGAAACATCAATAATACCAGGCGGAAGGCATAGGAGTAATAACAGCAACTAGGAAAGAAGAATATAACCTTCAACTAACTAGCATGTGGAGGCCTAAATATAGATATAACAAATAAGAAGGGGACACATGATCTTTATAAGTTAACAAGTAGAGGCCTTAATGACTAACATGGTAGAAGGCATGTAGTAAAGTGCAACAAAACATATACAATATGGATGTAATTATAACACCAGGAAGAAGGCATGGTATTTGCAAGTTAAGCAAGTAGAAGGCATGGGCAACACAACAACATTTGAGATAGAGAACAAAGACAGAACAGTAATGACAAGTCACATAAGAACCATAAGTATGACAATAGCATCTCAAGGTAAAGACATAAATGTATCTACAAGGAAAGGATATCACGACATAATTCATGTCCCTCGTCCTCACCTGCACAGAAACACCAAGAAAAGGGTATCACGACATAATGCATGTCCCTCGTCCTCACCTGCACGGAAACACCCTTTGTGCCATGAACTCGTGATAACATAAAATCATGATAATATTAATGCAATGGAACGACATCACCCTTCATGCTTTTACTCTCAAGGGAAATAGCACACCATCACCCTTCGTGCTTTACACTCACATAATATGGCACGACATCACCCTTAGTGCTTTACACTCTTCCTTACCAAGAATATGTATATTAATGTCAAACAAGGTAGGAAGAATAAATAACGTCAAGGAGAGTGTTTAAATGAATATTCCAAACGAACCTCACTTACAACTTTCAAGCCAACAATAGTTCAATAGACCCTCAAGAACCTTATTATTCAAGTATTTCAACAAATCTCAAAAATGATCTACAACACGATTATAGAATCTAAAATCTCAAGAATATCGGCCGCAATAATGTATTAATGATTAAGCATAATGATGACCGAATTAGACACATCGATGTTTCCTTAAATTCCATCAAAATTTGATCAAGTTATAATAAACTAAATCTTTGTTTCTAACATTTGATTATATATTCTTAGTATCTATGAGTCAAGTAAGACATGAATCAAGAAGGTCACGTAATTCTACAAGGCACATTTCATAACATAATCTACCCCCGGGCATGATTAACCCTGGCACATGCATATATGCTCGTCACCTCATTTATGTATCACCCCCGCATGTAGAAAATAATGTGATGACCCAAATGGTAATCTTATGAATTAAGACACTATTCTGAGATTATTATCCTTAAAAAGACTAATTTTAACTACTACGGTTTACGTGCGCAGTCCGGGCGTGAAACCGGAAAGCTTTTATGTGAAAATATGAGAATAGAAATTTTTAGAGTAAAAATTTGGTTTTAGTTGACTTTGGTCAACATTTTGAGTAAACGGACACGGATCTGTGTTCCGACAATCCCGGGAGGTCCGCAGTATAATTTGGGACTTGGGCGTATGCCCGGAATTTGATTTTCGAGGTCTTTAGCCTTAGAAAACATTTATTGAAGAAAATTGTTGTGCTGGTTTTTACAGGAAATAAAGAAATAAAATAATGTTTGAATTATTGGTATCGGACCTGTATATTGGTTTCAGAGCCCGGAACAAATTTGTTGTGATATTTAAGTCTTATCTGTGAAGTTTGATGAGAATCGGAGTTGAATTAACGTGATTTGGATGTCTGGTTGAAAAGTTAGAAATTTGAGTGTTCTTGAGAAAATCATGAGTTTTGAGGTTGAATTCATAGTTTTTGATGTTATTTTGATGATTTAATCGCACGAGAAAGTCTGTATGATATTTTTAGACTTGCATGCATGTTTGGTTTAGAGCCCCGAGGGCTCGGGTGAGATTCGGGTAGGCTACAGAGTGTTTAGACTTAGAAAAATTGTGCACAACTGATATCTGGTGTTGGCAGGCCTCTGATCTCGCATTTGCGAGATCAGGCTTCGCAAATGCGAAGACCTGGGGCAGCCTCAGATCTCGCAAATGTGAGAATTCTCATCGCAAATGCGAACTCCCCATATGTCACAAATGCGACAATTTCATTGCATTTGCAATGGATGCCAAAATCCGAAGGGTTCGCATTTGCGATGGCTACCAAAATTCGAAGTGTTCGCAATTGTGAACCCCTGATCAAAAATGCGATAACCGCAACCTATTAAAACAGATTTTAGACGAGATTTTCACCTCCTTTTCAATTCTCTCAAACCCTAAATCTCCATAGGTGATTTTCCAAAGACCCAAACCTCTCCAAATCATTGGTAAGTGAACTCTAACTAATTCTTTTCAATCCTTAACAACTTTTAACAATATTTCAACCAAAAATCTAGATTTTTCATGGTAAAAATTGGGGTTTTTGAGTAGAACTTAAGAATTTTAAAATTTGGGAATTTAGACCTCGAATTGAGGTCGGATTCCAAAACCAATTGTATATCCAGGCTCGGGGGAGAAAGGGTAAACGGATTTGGGTCTGAACCTCGAATTTAGACCAAGCGAGCTCGTGGTCGATTTTCATATTTTGATAAGAAAACATAGAAAACCCATATTTTTTTCATTAAAGTTAATACCTTTAGCAATAATTAATGATATTGAACCCAATTGTGATTAGATTCGAGTGAGTTGAAGCCCAAGTCTAAAGGAAAAGCAGTGCTTGAGCAGTGGGTGGCCTATGAATTCGAGGTAAGTGTTGTGTCTAACCTTAGCTTGAGGGAATAGGTATTGTTTGACTACTTGTTACCTGTTTTGTTGTTAAATCCAATGTACAGGTGAGGTGACGAGTACCTATACGTTGTGGTCATGTCATAACATGCGAGTGAAAGTAAATTCTTGTTATTTTGGTGGTTGTAAAGCTGTGATGACCCAAACGGTCATCTTATAAATTAAGACTTCATTCCAAGCTCATTAGCCTTAAAAAGATTAATTTTATTTACCTCGATTTGTGTGCGCAGTCCGGGTGTGAAATCGGAAAGCTTTTATGTGAAAATATGAGAAATAGTAATTTTTGGAATTTAAAATTTGGTTTTAGTTGACTTTGTCCAATATTTTTAGTAAATGGATCCGGATCTGTATTTCGACGATCCCGGGAGGTCCCAATGAAATATGGGACATGGGCGTATGCCCGGAACTGAATTTCGAGGTCCTAGCCTTGGAAATTAATTTTTGAAAGAAATTATTTTGCTGGATTTTTAATGAAATAAAGAAATGAATTAATGTTTGAAACCATTGGTATCGAGCCCGTATTTTGGTTCCGGAGCTCGATACATGTTTGTTATGATGTTTACATCCTACCTGTAAAATTTGGTAAGAATCGGAGTTGATTTGACGTGATTCAGACGTCCGGTTGAGAAATAGTGAAAGTTGAGTGTTCTTGAGAAAAATGATGAGTTTTGCGGTTAAATCCATAGTTTTAAATGTTACTTTCATGATTTGATTGCACGATCAAGTCCGTATGATGTTTTTAGACTTGTGTGCATATCTGGTTTAGAGCCCGGAGGGCTCGGGTGAGTTTCAGATAGGCTACGGGATGTTTTACACTTAGAACTCCTTGCTGTTTTGTTGTTTTCTAGTGCACTGACGAGTTGACCTTCGCGTTCGCGAAGCTTCTCTCACGAACGCGGAGAGTAAAAATGTCTGAGGGAGAAATCCTTATTCACAAGCGCGTGGAGTTAGACGCGAACGTGAAGCACCGGGGGGGAGTACCCTATGCAAACGCACCCACCCAACCGCGAACGCGATGTACAAATGGACCTGGGGGAAGGGGAACCTATTTGCTCTATGGGAACGCGGCCATCTGGTCGCGAATGCGGAGGCCACTGGGCCTAACTCTACGTGAACACGTTCAAGCCCCCGCAAACGTGAAGGCCATTGGGCCAGACCCATCGTGAACATGGCAGGCCCATCGCGAACGGGATGAAGGCCTGCCCAGTTATATAAAATAGTTTTTAAAACTGGGGCAGAACCTATTTTTCACCTATTTTCGAACTACAAAGACCTAGATACGATTTTCTTCACAGAAATTCATCCCCAAGGTGTTGGTAATCAATCCTAAAATTCTCTCTTTCAATTACCCAATGTTTTTCATCACTTTTCAATTCAAAATCAAGAATTTTCATGGTAAAAATTGAGGGGTTGGGTAGAATTAGGGAATTTTGTAAAAATGGGATTTTGACCTCGAATTGAGGTCGGATTTCGAAACTAATTGCATATTCGGGCTCGGGGGTGAATGGGTAAACGAAGTTTGGTCCGAACCCCGAGTCTGGACCAAGCGGGCCCGGGGTTAATGTTTTTTGAGAAAGCTTAGGAAAATAATAGTTTTTCAGTAAAGTTAGTTCCTTTAGCATAAATTAATGATACTAAACTAATTATGGTTAGATTCGAGCGGGTTAGAGCAAAATTGGAAAGGAAAAGCGGTAATTGAGCAGTGAGTAGCCTGGGAAATTGAGGTAAGTGTTTGGTTTAACCTTGGCTTGAGGGAATAGGAATCCTCAACTTAAATGCTATGTGAATTCGCATCTGTGTCGTGTATAGGTGAGGTGACGAGTATCTATGCACCACCAAATTGTCTGTTAAATATGATCATTTCCCCGTTTCCAATTATTTGCTTCTGGGCTTAATTATTTCATGATCGTTAAGATTTATATGTCTATTTGGATTCCTTGATTCATTGTTAAGCATTGCTCCAGGTAATTTGGAAGTGTTGGCTATTCTTTTGGTTTTGTTGTGTTACATAAGGATTGGGCTGGTTGTCAGTGTTATGATATGTATATACATTCCGGTTGACTTCGTTATGAAACGATAATTGATGAAGTTTATGAGTTTTACAGCTTCTGTTTACAATTGTTGATATAAAAATATTGTAAAAGGCTTGGCCTGGATTGTGAAAGTTTTTAAAAATAAATTGATATGATATGTCTGGTGGAAGTGGGTTGCACGCCGCAACAAGAAGTGATAAGGGTGGACAGGTAGGATTGGGTTGCACGTTGCAACAGGAGAAATAAGAGTGATATATATAGGGAGAAGCAATAAGGGTGGACAGGTGGGAGCGGGTTGCGCGCCGCAACAAGGAGCCATAAGGGTGAATTTTTATGTTTTACTGATTTTCAAAAATAAGGATTTGGAAAACTCCGGTTTTATTTTAAAGGTTTTCATACTCTGATTTTTATTGTGATTTAAATTGAAAGTTGGAAAAATTTGAAGAGTTGATTACAGTTGACATTTGAAAAGAGTTATCCGAGTTGCTTTTATTTATTGTTGCAAGTTACTGGTTATTGAGTTTATTATTATTATTTCTTTCTTAACATATATATATGTTCACACGTTATGTAGTTAATGGCCTGCCGTAGCCTCTTCACTACTTCGTCGAGTTTAGGCTCGGCACTTACTCATTACATGGGGTCGGTTGTACTGATACTACACTCTGCATTCTTTTGTGCAGATTCAGGTAACGGCCAATGTTAGGAGATCTTAGTAGCTGAGCATTTTTGTTTGGAGACACGAGGTAGATCTGTTGGCGTTCGCAGATTCCTGGAGTCTTCTCTTTACCTTATAGACGTTGTTTTATTTCTTTCAGAACAGAGATATATTCGTTACCCATTATTTGAAGTATTCTTAGTGGTTCGTGAATTGTGACACCATACCCTAGGGTAGTTTTATAGTTATATAATTAGTTCGTGGTTCGGTTTAATTATTGATCGTTATTAGTATTTCATGAAGTTATCTAGTGGAAAGTATTAGATTCGTATTTATTTTGAATTGTTCTATTATGTGTAAGTAACTTTAAAAGAAAATGGTTAATAAATTTCTAACATTGGATTGCCTAGCAAGTATTGTGTTAGGCGCCATCACGATCCCGTGGTTTGGGAATTTGGGTCGTGACAAGTTGGTATCAGAGCACTAGGTTGCATAGGTCTCACAATTCGCGAACAAGCTTGATAGATTCTGAGGGATCGGTACGAAGACGTCTGTACTTATCTCTCAGAGGCTATGAAGTTAGGAACAAACTCAGTTTTTATTTCTACTTTGTCGTGTGATTCTTGGTAGCTCAAATACCGATTGAACTCTTCTACTCTCTCGCAGATGGCGAGAACACGTGCTTCTTCTTCTGCTAACCAACAATCCGGTCTTCCAGCAGCAGCGGCTCCTATTAGGGGCAGAGGTCGAGGCCACGTCAGAGGCCAAGGAAGGGGCAGGACTCATCCCGATGTTCATACTATAGCCCCAGCTACGGAGCCCCAGATTGAGATTGATGGGGGGATCCAGCTCAAACCGTTCCAGCTGGACCAGCTCAGGTTCCAGAGGGGTTTATTGCTACCCTGGTACTTCAGGATGCTTTGGTCATATTAGTGGGCCTTATGGAGAGTGTAGCCCAGACTGGCGCACTCCCTGTTGCAGCAGCCACATCTCAGACTAGAGGAGGGGTCCAGACTCCTGTTACCCACACTCATAATCAGACTACTCCTCAAGTTCAGACCCCAACAACCAATCCAGTTGGGGTGATTCAGCCAGTTTCTCCAGCGCCGCCCGTTGATGGGGAAGCTATGTCCACCGATGCTTTGTGGAGATTGGACAGGTTCATTAAACTTTTCCCTGTTCACTTCAGTGGTGCTACTTCAGAGGATCCTCAAGAATATCTGGACAGCTGTCATGAGGTTCTTCATAATATGCGTATTTTGGAGACCAATAGGGTCGACTTCGCCGCGTTTCAGATGACTGGTTCTGCCAAGAAATGGTGGAGGGATTATTTGTTGACTAGACCAGTTGGGTCGCCTACTCTGACTTGGGATCAGTTTTCTCACCTCCTTTTGGAGAAATTTTTGCCTATCACTACAAGAGAAGAGAAGAGTCATCAGTTAGCGTCTTCAGTAGGGTGGCATGAGAGTTACCCAGAGAATTGTTTTATGGATTTGGCTAGGCATGCTATTCTCTTGTTGCCTACTGAGAGAGGGGGGGTTAGGAGATTTATTGAGGGCCTTGCCCAGCCTATCAGGTTGCAGATGGCTAAGGAGACATGAACTGAGATTTCATTTTAGGATGCGGCCAATGTGGCCTGGAGAGTTGAGATGGTTCTAGGGATGGGAGGTTAGGGGTCAGACAAGAGACCTCGCCATTCCGGTAGGTTCAACAGTGCCTCGTCTGGGGGCGGAGATACTCAGGGTAGTAGAGGTCATTCTTCCAGGCCATTTAACTCAGCACTTCAGACGCCCCTTGGTGCTTCAGGTGGTCGTGGCTCTTACTTGCCTTATTTTGATCAGTCAGCCCCTATCAGAGCACTTCAGATTTATTATCGCGGTCAGCCGGTTCATCAGGGCCAACCTCAGTATCAAGATGGTTGTTATGAGTGTGGTGAGTATGGACACATTCAGAGATCTTGTCCGAAATTTTTGGGTTATAGTTCCGGCACCAGCTGCAGCACCACCTGCCCAGCCATCCAGGGGTAGGGGTCAGGTAGTCAGAGGTAGAGGTCAGAATGTTAGAGGTAGAGGTCAGCATGCTAGAGGTGGAGGCCAGCCTGCTAGAGGTGGTGGCCAGCCCGTTAGAGGTGGAGGACCACCCTTCAGGGGTCCTCCCCGTGACACAGTTCAAGGTGGTGGGGCTTAGCCCCGATAATATGCATTTCCAGCTAGACTCGAGGTGGAGTCCTCCGATGCAGTTATCACAGGTACCATTTCAGTTTGTAATAAATATGCTTCAGTTTTGTTTGATCTGGGGTCTACTTATTCTTATGTGTCATCCAATTTTGCCTCGTATTTGGTTGTGCCCTCCGATTCTTTGAGTGTCCCTGTTTATGTGTCTATGCCGATGGAGCTTCCTATTGTTGTAGATTGTGTATATCGTTCGTGCGTAGTCATTATTGAGGGTCTTGAAACTAGTGTAGACCTGTATCTTCTTGACATGGTCGATTTTGATGTCATATTGGGCATGGATTGGTTGTCACCTTATTATGCCATCTTGGATTGTCACGCCAAGACAGTTACTTTAGCTTTGTCGGGATTGCCTCGGTTAGAATGGAAAGGGACTCCTGGTCATTCCCCTAGCAGAGTGATTTCTTATGCCAAGGCTCGTCGCATGGTTGAGAAAGGATGTTTGGCTTATTTGGCTCATATCCGTGATTCTGATGCCGAGATTTCTTCAATAGAGTCAGTGCCTATTGCTTGGGAGTTTCCTGAAGTGTTTCCCGCAGACCTGTCGGGGATGCCACCTGATAGGGACATCGATTTTTGTATTAATGTTTCTCCGAGCACTCAGACCATTTCTATTCCTCCATATCGGATGGCCCCACCATAATTGAAAGAATAGTCGCAAGACCTGCTTGATAAGGGTTTCGTCAGGCCTAGTGTCTCGCCCTGGGGTGCGCTGATTTTGTTTGTAAAGAAGAAGGATGGATCGATGAGAATGTGTATAGATTATCAGCAGTTGAATAAAGTTACTATCAAAAATAAGTATCCATTGTCGAGAATTGATGATTTATTTGATCATCTTCAGGGTGCCAGTGTGTTTTCGAAAATTGATCTGAGATCGGGCTACCATCAGCTGAAGATTAGGGTGTCCGATGTTTCAAAAATAGCCTTTCGGACAAGGTATGGGCACTATGAATTTTTGGTGATGTCTTTTGGCTTGACTAATGCCCAAACAACCTTCATGGATTTGATGAATCGAGTTTTCCATCCTTATCTGATTCCTTAGTAATTGTGTTCATTGATGATATTTTTATATACTCCTGCAGTCGGGAGGAGCATAAGCAATACCTCCGTATAGCACTCCAGACTTTGAGGGATAATCAGTGTATGCAAAATTTTCAAAGTATGGGTTCTGGTTAGACTCAATAGATTTTTTGGGTCACGTCGTATCAGCAGAGGGTATTCAGGTAGATACTAAGAAAATAGAGGCAGTCAAGAACTGGCGTAGACCCACTTCAGCCACGGAAATCAGGAGCTTCTTGGGTTTGGCGGGATACTACCGTCGTTTTGTGGAGGGGTTCTCATCTATAGCAGCCCCAATGACGAGATTGACTCAGAAGGCTGTCCCATTTAAATGGTCGGATGAGTGTGAGGCGAGCTTTTAGAAGCTCAAGATAACCTTGACTTCAGCACCGGTATTGGTGTTACTATCAGGTTCAGGATCTTTCACGGTATATTGTGATGCTTCCCGTGTTGGGCTTGGAGAAGTATTGATGCAGGATGGCAGGGTGATAGAATATGCGTCTCGGCAGTTAAATATTCATGAGAAGAATTATCCAGTCCATTACTTAGAGTTAGCAGCCATTGTTCCCGTGTTAAAAATATGGAGGCACTATCTTTATGGCATGTCATGAGAGGTTTACACAAATCATCATAGCCTTACATGCAAGTACTTGTTCAAGCAAAAGGATATTAATTTGAGACAGAGGAGATGGTTAGAGTTATTGAAAGATTATGACCTCACTATATTGTATCATCCGGGAAAGGCCAATGTGATGGCCGATGCATTGAGTAGAAAAGCAGTAAGTATGGGTAGCCTTGCATGCATTCCAGTTAGTGAGAGACAGTTAGCTTCAGACATTCAGCGTTGGTGATGCGTGGCTAGAATTCATGGTTTTAAGCATTATATACCTTACATTTTGTGTGCGTTAATGATAAAAATACACGTTATATGTGCATAATGGAGTCTATTTCATGTGTAGGTTAATTGGAGATGGAAGCCGAGCTAAATGGATGCATAAACGTCAAAAATACGCTCTAGAGTCAAAAAGGAAACACCCGGGCGTTAGCCGGGCGTTTGGCCCCTAAAGCCAGGCTGACCCTGGCGTTAGTGGGGCGTTTGGCCCCTAACGCCAGGCCTGCCCAGGCTATAAGGGGGTGTTTGGGGCTTAACGCCTGGGTCCCTGTCCGGTCAATTCCTAGTTTTGAAGGTTTTAAGTGTTTCCCGGTTTGAATAGAAGTATCCTACACGGTTAGGGTTTGTCCCAAACTTATAAATAGACCCAAAAACACAACTTTGAGGAGATTGGATTCATGGATATTCACGTGAGGGGATTTGACGTGGAGGAACACACACCACGCGTGAAGGAGGCTTCTACCTAGTTTTTCTTCTCTTCTCTTCCTTTAATTTCATAGTTAATTAGTTCTAGAGTTTTGGGTGCTACATGAACGTTGTAGTTTGAAGCTTGAATTGTCCTTATTATTTTATCATATTGGTTTATTTATTCAATCTTGCGCTTAATTATTTGATTGCTTGATCACCAATTGAATACTATCTACGAATCTAGGGTTGAACTCGGGAGAGGGAATTCTAGATTGCATATAAGATTGGGTAGAGCAAGATCTCAACCCTTCAGGGGAGCGGATTTGCGGTTAGGATAGGAATTCACCTAATCGCCTTGCTTGTTTATTATACGGGAATTATTAATGCGTTCTTGTTAATCCTGATTCCATAGGAATATAGGCATTAGGTTAGCTTGAATAGGCGAGTTGTACTTCGGGAGAAGGCTACGAGCAATATTAACCTCGTCAATCAATAAACCAGATAAATTAATTAGACGATTTAAGTGGAAAACTCAACGGGATTGTTAGCTAACCCATAGCTCTAGAATATCGTCTCTCATTGAATTCGTATCTAAAATCTCGCCAATTATTTCCTTAAGTTCAGAGTTTACTATTCTAGACTAATTTTAGTTAAATATTCATACTTTAATATTCGCTTGAATATATTAATTGTTTGGGTTTAATTTAGTTGATAGTTAATCATAAGTCCCTGTGGGTACGATATTTGGACTTACAATCCTATATTACTTGTCGACCGCGTATACTTGCGTGTGCGTTTGGGACCAACAGTTGGCTAATCAGATTGTGAGGTTGGATATTTTGCCCATCCATGTTCTAGCTTGTACAGTTGCTCGGTCTTCCTTATTCGAGTGTATCAGAGATTGGCAAGATGATGACCCGCACTTGATGGTCCTTAGGGACACAGTTCGGCACGGTGGTGCCAAGAAGGTTACAGTTGGAGATGATGGTGTTTTGAGGATGCAGGGTCGTATATGTGTGTGTAACGTTGATGGCCTTCGTGAGTTGATTCTTGAATAAGCTCACAATTCTAAGTATTCTATTCACCCGGGTGCTGCCAAGAAGTACCAGGACCTGCGACAGCACTACTGGTGGCGAAGGATGAAGAAGCATATTGTTGCATATGTGGCTCTGATGTGTCGGGATAATTTCGGCACATTTAATACTAATTTCTTAGATTTTAGCTCGTTTTAAATGCAATTGTCTTTTATACTTATGTAATTTTGATGTTTTGCAGTGCATGAATCTTGAGGACCCAAAAACATGGAAATGGAATCAAAAAGTCGAAGAAGGACGAGAATAGGCAAAATGCGACCGCAGAGTTGAAAATGCGGACCGTAAATCCAACATGCGGACCGCATAATGCCCAGGTGAACCGCAAAGTCCAACAGTCAATGTGGCCAAATCCAAATGAAGAAATCCGGTCCATTATGCGATCGCATAACAGGTTTGTGGTTCGTATAATGGATCGCAAACCTCCTATAGAAGTGGTTGAGAGCATAAATGCAATGACACTATGTGGCTTGCATATCAACAATGTGGAACGCATAACTTTAATGCGGCGACTTCCTGGAACCTAGGGTTTTGAAGATGCGGCTTGTAGGGTTTTGAAGATGCGGCTTGAAGAGAATGCGGACCGCATATCTGTTATGCGACAGAAATGCGGTCGCATATGACCTGGAAGGGCATTTTTGTTCGAAATTGGCCCCGAGTTTTAGCCACTATAAATAGATTTATTGGGGTTTTGTGGGGGCATCTTGTCTGGAAAAAGAGCTACAATCCAAAATTTGAATAGTCCCATCTTTTGGAAGCTTTGAAGTGAAGAATCTTGAACTTTTGTAAGAATTTATGACATTTAATATTCTCTTGTTTTTGTATTTTAGCATGTGTGGCTAGTTTTAAATACTAAGGTTGTGGACCCTAAATGGGTGTAATGTCAATGGGTGTTTAACATTGAATATAGGTATAATGGTTGGTTGATATTTATTTACTTCTCATTCTTCATTTATTGTTAGTGGTTGCAAACATTAACAAGCACCATTATATTCTTTCTCTACTTGGAAAAGTGAGTTAGGGTTTGGTAGGAATAAATATCAAAGACTCAAGGTTTTAAACCTTGTTTAATGGAATCGCTTAGGAATAAGTGGATTTTATTTGGCATAAATTGATTACTCTTAATTGCAACTCTTTTATATTTGGAAAAATCATAAATAGAAATACTACCCAACTATTGGAAAATATTGGGTAGTCATTTAGAAATCATTTGCATATCAAAAGAACCTTCCATTAGAAATATATCATATTAACACCGGCAGCATTAAATTTCATTGAAGGGGACACAACCTTGGTTTAGATAATCAAATTAATTACAACCTTATTTAATCATACTTGTTACTATTTCACAAAATTATAATCAATTCTACTACCATATTCTTGTTACCCTAACGGAATAGAAATACGATTTAAGTTAAGCTTCACACTACTCAAGTAACCTTTTCACACCTATTCCCTGTGGGATTCCACCCCAACCTCGTTGGGTTGCTATATTTGACATCGATCGCTTTACACTATTTTAAGGTGTAATTTGAGCGTATCAGGCTCGTTGTTTGAATTGCCAACAGGTGAAATATGAGCATCAGAGACCTGGTGGTTTACCTCAGCAGATAGAGATTCCTGAGTGGAAGTGGGAGCGTATCACATGGACTTCGTTGTTGGACTCCCACGGACTCAAGGGAAGTTCAACGCCATTTGGGTGATTGTGGATAGGTTGACTAAATCAACACATTTCATTCCAGTGTCAAGTACTTACACTTCGGAGCGGTTGGCAGAGATATATAATCGAGAGATTGTTCGCCTTCACGGTGTGCCTGTATCCATCATTTCTGATCGAGGTACCCAGTTTACCTCGCACTTTTGGAGGGAAGTTCAGCGAGAGTTGGGTACCCGAGTTGAGTTGAGCACAACATTTCATCCTCAGACGAACCGGCAGTCCAAGCGTACTATTCATATTCTAGAGTATATGCTCTGCGCTTGTGTTATTGACCTTGCAGGTTCTTGGGATCAGTTTTTGCCGTTAGCGAATTTTGCCTGCAATAATAGTTATCAGTCGAGCATTCAAATGTCTCCCTATGAGGCGTTATATGATAGGCGGTGTAGATCGAAAGTTGGTTGGTTTGAGCCGGGAGAGGCTCGGTTATTGGGTACGGACTTAGTTCAAGAAGCCTTAGATAAGGTCAAGATTATATAGGATCGACTTCGTGCAGCTCAGTCTAGGTAAAAGAGTTACGCCGATCGTAAGGTTCGTGATGTGGCATTCATGGTTTGAGAGAGAGTATTACTTCGGGTATCGCCCATGAAGGGTGTTATGATATTTGGGAAGAAGGGTAAGTTGAGCGCTAGGTATATCGAGCCATTTGAGATTCTTGATAGATGTGGGGAGGTAGCTTATAGACTTGCGTTTCCTCCAGGGTTATCCTCAGTTCATCCGTTATTTCATGTATCTATGCTCCGTAAATATCATGGTGACCCGTCCCACATGTTAGATTTCAGCTCTGTCCAATTGGATAAAGATTTGACTTATGAGGAAGAGTCGGTAGCCATTCTAGACCAGCAGGTTCGTCAGTTGAGATCAAAGAGTTACCCTTCAGTTCGAGTGCAGTGGAGGGTTCAGCCTGTTGAGGTATATACTTGGGAGTCTGATTCGGACATGCAGAGTAGATATCCCCACTTGTTTTTCAGTTCTAGTAATTTTCTATGTTCGTTCGAGGACGAACGTTTGTTTTAGAGCTGGAGATTGTGATGACCCAAAGGGTCATCTTATAAATTAATACTTCATTCCAGGCTCATTAGCCTCAAAAAGATAAATTTTATTTATCTCGATTTACTGCACAATCTGAGCGTGAAACCGGAAAACTTTTATGTGAAAATATGATAAATAGTAATTTTGGAATTTAAAATTTGGTTTTAGTTGGCTTTGTCCAACATTTTGAGTAAACGGACTCGGATCTGTGTTACGACGATCCCGGGAGGTTCGCAGTGAAATATGGGACATGGGCGTATGCCCGGAACTGAATTCCGAGGTCCCTAGCCTTAGAAATCAATTTTTGAAAGAAATTGTATTGTTGGATTTTCAATGAAATAAAGAAATGAATTAATGTTTGAAACCATTGGTATCGAGTCTGTATTTTGGTTCCGGATCTCGATACAGGTTTTTTATGATGTTTAAATACTATCTGTGAAATTTGGTAAGAATCAGAGTTGATTTGACGTGATTCGGACGTCCGGTTGAAAAATAGTGAAAGTTGAGTGTTCTTGAGAAAAATGATGAGTTTTGAGGTTAAATTCATAGTTTTAAATGTCATTTTCATGATTTGATCGCACGATCAAGTCCGTGAGATGTTTTTAGACTTGCGTGCATGTGTGGTTTAGAGCCCCGAGGGCTCGGGTGAGTTTCGGATAGGCTACGGGATGTTTTACACTTAGAATTCTCTGTTGTTTTGATGTTTTTCTGATGCACTGGCGAGATGACCTTCGCATACGCGAAGCTTCTCTCACGAACGCGGAGAGCAAAAATGTATGAGGGAGAAATCGTTCTTCACGAACGCGTGGAGTTGTACGCGAACGCGGAGCACTGGGGGGAAGGGGGTAATAACATTCGCGAATGCACCCACCCAACCGCGAACGTGATGTACAAATGGACCTAGGGGAGGGGGAACATACTTGCTCTATGGGAACGCGGCCACCTGATCACGAACGCGGAGGCCACTGGGCCTAACTCTACGCGAACGCGTTCAAGACCCCACGAACGCGAAGGCCATTGGGCCTGACCCATCGCGAACGCAGCAGGCTCATCGCGAACGCGATGAAGGCACTGCCCTGTTATATAAAACAGCTTTTAAACTCGGGAAGAACCTATTTTCGAAATACAAAGACCTAGAAGCGATTTTCTTCACACAAATTCATCCCCAAGGTGTTGGTAATCAATCCTAAACTCTTCTTTTTCAATTACCTAATGTTTTTCATCACTTTTCAATTCAAATCAAGAATTTTCATGGTAAAAATTGAGAGTTTGGGTAGAATTAGGGAATTTTGTAAAAATGGGATTTTGACCTTGAATTAAGGTCGGATTTCAAAACTAATTGCATATTCGGGCTCGGGGGTGAATGGGTAAACGGAATTTGGTTCGAACCCCGAGTTTGGACCAAGCGGGCCCGAGGTCGGGTTTTAATGATTTTTCAGTAAGTTAGTTCCTTTAGCATAAATTAATGATATTAAACTAATTATGATTAGATTCGAGCGGGTTAGAGCAAAATTCGCAAGGAAAACCGTTAATTGAGCAGTGAGTGGCCTGCGAAATTGAGGTAAGTGTTTGGTTTAACCTCGGCTTAAGGGAATAAGAATCCCCAACTTAAATGTTATGTGAATTCGCATGTGTGTGGTGTATAGGTGACGTGACGAGTATCTATGCACCACCAAATTGTCTGTTAAATATGATCATTTCCCCGTTTCCAATTATTTGCTTCTGGGCTTAATTATTTCATGATCGTTAAGATTTATATGTCTATTTGGATTCCTTGATTCATTGTTAAGCATTGCTCCGGGTAATTTGGAAGTGTTGGCTATTCTTTTGGTTTTGTTGTGTTACATAAGGATTGGGCTGGTTGTCAGTGTTACGATATGTATATACATTCCGGTTGAATTCGTTATGAAACGATAATTGATGAAGTTTATGAGTTTTATAGCCTCTATTTACAATTGTTGATATAAAAATATTGTAAAAGGCTTGGACTGAATTGTGAAAGTTTTTAAAAATAAATTGATATTATGTGTCTAGTGGAAGTGGGTTGCACGCTGCAACAAGAAGTAATAAGGGTGGACAGGTAGGATCGGGTTGCACGCCGCAACAGGATAAATAAGAGTGATATATATAGGGAGGAGCAATAAGGGTGGACAGGTGGGATCGGGCTGCGCGTCGCAAGAAGGAGCGATAAGGGTGAATTTTTATATTTTACTGATTTTCAAAAATAAGGATTTGGAAAACTCCGATTTTACTTAAAAGGTTTTCATACTCTGATTTTTATTGTGATTTAAATTGAAAGTTGGATAAATTTGAAGAGTTGATTACAGTTGATATTTCAAAAGAGTTATCCGAGTTATTTTTATTTATTGTTGCAAGTTACTGGTTCTCGAGTTTATTATTATAATTTCTTTCTTGCTTTATTTTATATATATATATATATATATATATATTGTTCACAGGTTATGTAGTTAATGCCCCGACGTAGCATCGTCACTACTTCGTCGAGGTTAGGCTCGGCACTTACTCAGTACATGGGGTTGGTTGTACTGATACTACACTATGCACTCTTTTGTGCAGATCCAGGTACCGGCCAATGTTAGGAGATCTTAGTAGCTGAGCATTTTTGTTCGGAGACACGAGGTAGATCTGCTGACATCCGCAGATTCCTGGAGTCTTCTCTTTACCTTATAGACGTTGTTTTATTTCTTTCAGAACAGAGATATATTTGTTCAGCCCATTATTTGTAGTATTCTTAGTAGTTTGTGAATTGTGACACCAGACCCTAGGGTAATTTTATAGTTATATATTTAGTTCGTGGTTCGGTTTAATTATTGATCGTTATTAGTATTTCATGAAGTTATCTAGTGGGAAGTATTAGATTCGTATTTAATTTGAATTGTTATATTATGTGTAAGTAACTTTAAAAGAAAATGGTTAGTAAATTTCTAACATCGGCTTGCCTAGCAAGTATTGTGTTAAGCGCCATCACGATCCCGTGGTTTGGGAATTTGGGTCGTGACAAAAGCCTATTACTTGTGATTATTGTTGTTGTTGGAATGTTGGAAGATTGGTATCCGGTTCCACCAAGATGGATAATATTGTGAACACTGAGTTGAGATTTAAATAACAAATAACGCTATAAACTATGTTGGAACACTGATTTCTTGTAAAATCCCTTGTGAATATTGAATTGAGATTGAAATGATATATGATAAAAAAAAACTATGATGAAATATCGATTTCCTGTAAATCCCTCTGTGTATGTTGTTAATGATTATGTGATTGGTAAGGATGAGCGTAAAGCACGAAGGGTGATGCCGTGCCATTTTATATTCATTATCATGTGAGGAAGAGTGCCAAGCACGAAGGGTGATGTTGTGCCATATTATTGAGAGTAAAAGCACGAAGGGTGATGCCGTGCCATATTATTGAGAGTAAAAGCAATAAGGGTGATGTCATTCCTGAATGAAATACATTGTGAGAGTAAAAGCTCGAAAGGTGATGCCGTGTATGCTTATTTATGATATGGGGAGGATGGAAGTAAAAGCACGAAGGGTGGTGCTAGTTCCTTTTCTATTCTTATTGCTTTAAATTATTGTTGATTACTGTTTATTGATGTCTTGTTGTTTTTCTCACTCCTTATGTTAAATTCCCATAGCATGATCTCTTCCCATTATTGGATATAATGTTAACTCTTTAAGTGCTATTGTTGCTGCTAGTATGTTTATACATGTCTCGCTTTTATGTGGTGTCCTGTCCTAGCCTTGTCACTACTTCGTCGAGGTTAGGCTCGGAACTTACCAAGTACATGAGGTGGTTGTACTGATACTACGCTCTGCACTTCTTGTGCAGATCCAGGTACCGGTCAGAGTTGATTATTTGAGCATAGTTGAGTTTTTACACGGAGACACCAGGTAGATCTGCTGGCATCCACAAATTCCTGGAGTCTTCCCTTATTTCTTTAGATACTGTTTTATTTCATTCAAAACAGAGACATATTTCTTCAGCCCATTTATTTGTAGTACTCTTTAGTAGTTCATGAATTGTGACACCAGACCCTGTGGTTCAGTTTATTTATTCGGTTATTATTCATGAAGTTATTTATTGGGAAATATTAGATTCAATATTCATTTTTGAATTGTTTATTCATGTTCAAGTAAATTGTTGAAAGAAAATGGTTAGTTAAGTTCTAACATTGGCTTGCCTAGCAAGTGTGGTGTTAGGCGCCATCACGATCCTATGGGTTGGTAATTTGGGTCGTGACAAATAATGTCAAATAGTAGGAAAAATTCCCTCAACAAAGTTAGGAAAGACACTTACCTCAAACAAGCCAAATAAATATATTAGAAGCGTCATCCAATTCAAATCATCCTCCGAACGGCTCGAAACTAGCCAAAAGAAACTCAAAATCATCAAATAATGATATAGTAAGCAAACCCAGTCGATAAAGGTTGACTCTTTACATACTTACTCAAAGTCAACCAAAACATCAAACTCAGGTTCGTACCTCGAAACCCGACAAAACTTACAAAATCCAACAACCCATTCAATTACGAGTCCAACCATACTAATTTCACTCAAATCCAACTCTGAATCGATATTCAAAACAAAAAAATTCAATTTAGGAAAGTTTAGACAAAAAACCTCAACTTTCTCTTTAAAAATCATAATCCAAATGCGAAAATCGAAGATAGATTCATGAAATATAATTAAAACCAAGTAGGGAATACTTACCCGAATCCTTGTGGTAAAAATCATCACCATATCCGAGTATAGGGTTCAAAATATGAAGGAATGAGCTAAAATCCCGAAACTTCAACTCTTAACCCAACTGCAGATGTCGCATTTGCGACCAAAAGTTTGCAATTACAGATTGTTCGCGATTGCGACCACATGTACGCAATTGCGGAGTTCGCAATTGCGACCAAATGTTCGCAATTATGACCAGATGTTCGCAAATGCAGAGTTCTCAATTGCAACAAAAAGTTCGCAATTGCAAAATACCAGTACCAGCAAACCCAAACTTCACCAAAATGATCTGAAACCACCCTGATACTCATCTGAAACCTCCTGGACACAAACCATATATGCATTTCAGTCATAATACACTACGCGGATCTGCTCGGTCCATCAAAACACCGAAAATAGGTCGTCTTGACCCAATATTGACCATGGTCAAACTCCAAATTAATTAACTTAACTAGTCTCTCAACCAATTATCCAAAATACGCCCCAGCCCCCCTGGAATCCGTCAAATCATACCAACAAGTACCAAAATATAACATGGACCTACTCGAGGCGTCAAATCTCACATAGCAACATCGAAATGATGAATCGCGCCTCAAATCAAAATCGATGAACTATGAATTTTCAACATCCACGACTCGGGCCGAAACATATCAAATCAACCCGGAATGAACTCAAATTTTGCATACAAGTCCCAAATGACATGTCGAAGCTATTCCAATTCTCGGAACTACAATATGAATCCAATATCCTCAAAGTCTACTTCTGGTCAAACTTATAAAATTTCCAACTTTCACCAATTAGTGTTGAATCCTTCTAGAAACATCCAAATGCAAATCCATGCATATGTCCGAGTCTAAAATCACCATCCGGACCTAATGGAACCATCAAAATACCAATCCGAGGTCAAATGCTAAAAATTCAAACTTTGTCAACTCTTCCAACTTAAAGCTTAAATCTTGAAGTTTATTCTTCCAAATCGATTCCGAATAACTTGCAAACCAGAGCCGACGATTCACACAAGTCATAATACATCATGCAGGGATACTCGTGCCCTTAAACTACCGAGAAAAGTACAAATGCTCAAAATGACCAATCGGGTCGTTACATCCTCCCTCACTTAAACATACGTTCGTCTTCGAACGTGCTAGGAGTCATTCCAAAGCTATCAAATCACGGTGTAACCATACCATACACATACCCGGGGGTGATTCCACGTCACTCCACT
Source organism: Nicotiana knightiana (assembly GCA_005239525.1). NCBI lineage: Eukaryota > Viridiplantae > Streptophyta > Magnoliopsida > Solanales > Solanaceae > Nicotiana > Nicotiana knightiana. Next base: position 35,788 of record ML418306.1, on the reverse strand, counting down.
CCATACAAACCTGCCAATGATCTCGCCCAAGTGACACCTCAAATTAGGGTTGTGAAGCGGTCGATTGCAATAATAATACCCAACTAGGAGTCGGGATCGAATCCATAGGGAGCGTAGATGGGATTAGTGGTGTATATTTGGACTAAGCGCGTAAAGTGTCTAAGTTGCACTTCCACAAACTTTGTTTGGAATAATGAAACTAGAGAATAATGTTTTTGTTGTTGTTTTTCAAATATGTAAAAGGTCTTGGGCTGTGACTTCCACCTAGGTATTTGCCTAACGGGTCGTGGGATTTAGAGCGAGTTTCGTTGGTTGGGGTGTATTATAGCAATCAACACATAATTACCCACTCAATACCTCTCGGTAAGAGAGTGGTTTTGCCCAATTAGGTTTTCTCAAGTCCAAATGGGTATTGCACAAAATAGTTGATAAATGCTCAAGTCGGATTTTACAATCTCTAGATTCAACCCTTTAATTAGGACTATCAACCTCTTGAATGCATCCCAATTTCTTGTTAGCCAAGTTTTTCTAAACTAAGTCTCTCTTTCTCAAGAAGAGACTAAGTCAAATAGGCATGATGTTTGCAACCATTAATTCTACAATTATAAGCAAGAACTAGGAAAAATATTACACACCCAACCATAAATAAGTACTAAATCAAACACCCACTAAGTTCTCACACTAGGGTTGGGTCACAACCCTAGCTAGAAATATAGCTATTCATAGTGGGTGAAGAAAATAAAGAAGATCAAAAAGATGATAAAACTAACATTTAATGATTAATAGATGAAAATCCAATATAAAATCAGCAAGATAAACTAAAGTTGCCTAAAAGAGTAAAGAAAAACGGCTACAGATTTTCTGGTATTCCAAACTTAACCTAATTTCGTCAAAAAAGACTATTTATACCTAGCTAAAATTTTCGGATAAAATTTCCCTTTCTGAGGTTCTGCGGCCGCACAATTCTGCACTGCGGCCGCATCTCTTGAGTTCTGCGGACTGCACAATTCTGGGTGCGGCCGCACATTCCGCACAATTATAGTGCGGTTCGCAGTTCTTTTTGGGCTTGGATGTGGAACTTTCTGAACCTTGCCTTCTGCAGAATTGTGTGGCCCGCACTTTACACTGCATCACTGTTGATTTTTCTTCATGTTTTGCGACCGTAGACAGAATTCTGTGGTCCGCACTAGAGCCTTTTTGCTTGATTTTTGTCCTTGTTCAAAAATACTCCTTCTTGAGTTGAATGTCATCATAATGGCTCATTTTCCAATACTCCTGCAAGTAAGCATATTTCATCAGTTTTCGGGAGTATCTTTAAATATTTTTTAACTAAAACAAAAGTCAAAGGGCACAAATAAGTAGTCAAAATCCTCACTTATCACACGACATCACACTTCGTGCTTTTACTCTCAAATAAAATGGCACGGCATCACCGTTCGTGCTTTACACTCACATAACATGGAACGACATCACCCTTAGTGTTTTACACTCTTCCTTACCAAGAATATGTATATCAATGTCAAACAAGGTAGGAATCATAAATAACATCAAGGAGAGTGTTTAAATGAATATTCCAAACGAAACCATTCACAACTTTCAAGCCAACAATAGTTCAACAAACTCTCAAGAACCTTATTATTCAAGTATTTCAACAAATCTCAAGAATGATCTACAACACGAGTATAGAATCTAATATCTCAAGAATATTGGCCGTAGCAATGTATTAATGATTAAGCATAATGATGACCGAATTAGGTACATCAATGTTTTCTTAGAATTCCTTCAAATTTTGATCAAGTTATAATAAGCTAAATCTTGATTTCTAACATTTAATTCTATATTCTTAATATCTCTGAGTCAAGTAAGACATGAAGCAAGAAGGTCACATAATTCTACAAGGCACAATTCATAGCATAATCTATCCTCGAGCATGATTAACCCTAGCACATGCATATATGCTCGTCACGTCATATATATATCACCCCCGCATGTAGAAAATAATGTCAAATAGTAGGAAAAATTCCCTCAACAAAGTTAGGCAAGAAACTTACCTCAAACAATCCAAATTGATACACTCGAAGTTCCATCACATTCAAATCATCCTCTGAACGGCTCGAAACTAGCCAAAAGCAACTCAAAATCATCAAATAATTCATAGTAAGCAAACTCAATCGATAAAGGTTGAATCTTTACATATTTACTCAAAGTCAACCAAAAATTCAAACACAGGCCCGCACCTCAAAACCCGACAAAACTTACAAAATCCAACAACTCATTCAATTACGAGTCTAACCATACTAATTTCACTCAAATCCAACTTCGCTAGATGTTCAAAACTCAAAAATTCAATTTAGAAAAGTTTAGACAAAAAAAACCCAATTTTCTATTTAAAAATCATAATCCAAATGCGAAAATCGAAGATACATTCATGAAATATAATCAAAATCAAGTAGAGTATACTTACCCCAATCCTTGTGGTGAAAATTGTCTCCAATATCGCCCAAATACGAATATAGGGTTCAAAGTATGAAGGAATAAGCTAAAATCCCAAAACTCCAACTCTTAACTCAGCTGCAGATGTCGCGTTTACGACCAAAGGTTCGCAATTGCAACCACATGTTCGCAATTGCGGAGTTCGCAATTGCGATCAAATGTTTGCAATTGCGAACAGGGTTCACAATTGTGACCAAATGTTTGAAAATGCAGAGTTCGCAATTGCGAAGTACCAGCACCAGCAAACCCAAACTTCATCGCAATGATCTTAAACCACCCCGAAACTCATCTAGAACCTCCCGGACAGAAATCATATATGCATTTCAATCATAAACATGATATGGATATGCTCACACCTTCAAAACACCGAAAAGAGGTCGTCTTGACCTGATATTGACCGTGGTCAAACTCCAAATTACTTAACTTAACTAGTCTCTCAACCAATGATCCAAAATACACTTGAACCCCTCGGGAACCCATCAAATCATATGAACAAGTCCCAAAATCTAACACGAACCTATATCGAAACGACGAATCGCGCCTCAAATCAAAATTGATGAACTTTGAATTTTCAAATTCTACAACTCGCGCCGAAACATATCAAATCAACCTGGAATGAGCTCAAATTTTTCATACAAGTCCCAAATGACATATCAAAGCTATTCCAATTCCCGGAACTATAATCCAAATCCGATATCCTCAAAGTCAACTTCCGATCGAACTTATGAACTTTTTAAACCTTCAAATTTCCAACTTTCGCCAATTAATGTTGAATCCTTCTAGAAATATCCAAATGCAAATTCATGCATACGCCCAAGTTCAAAATCACCATCCAGGCCTCGAAACTATCAAATCTCCAATCTGAGGTCAAATGTTTAAAAGTCAAACTTAGTCAACTCTTTCAACTTAAAGCTTAATCTTGAAGTTCATTCTTCCAAATCGATTCCAAATAACTTGAAAAACATAAACGACGATTCACACAAGTCATAATACACCATGGGGGCATAATCGTGCCCTCAAACTACCGAGAACAGTCCAAATGCTCAAAACGACCTGCCAGGTCGTTACATTCTTCAATGAGCTTTATCTTTGGAACCGATTTGTCTATTACGCTTCGTGTGTGCCATAAACTCTGTCCATTATGGACGTTATTCTATTTGGAGCATTAGCAGCTGGAATATGACATTTAGCTTTGAGTCAGCAAATGTGACTGCAATAATTTGGAAATGGATTATCACTTGAACTTCAAGTTTACTTTTTCTTGTACGAGGATCTAGATATATTCATAATAACTCATTTCACGTATCACTTTTTTAGCTGCCCATTTTTGCCCCCTAATGTTGGTATCACCAACACATTTCCCAACCTTCTTTGAGAACCCATCTTTGTGCATTAGGTGACTTAATTAAATCATATAGCACAATCATATTTCTAGATGAAAATTATTTGGTTCCTGACCCTGAACCAATTATGATAGGCGGAATTTATCATAACTTGTTGGCTAGATGCGTACAAGTGTTATTGTATATTAAATAATACACCTCATACCAAATTTCTATTTGGGAGTTTTGTTCTCATATCCAACGGTTTAGCTTAGTTGGAGGCATACAGTTTCTGCTAAACCAACTTGTATTTAAACCAGCATTATCAAGAAAAATTAGCATAAAATTTTTATTCTGGAACAGTGCTCTAATAATTTGAGCAAGCAACCTTGCAAAAGTGAAATTGCAAGTTGATAACAAATGCATATGTGACCATACAATAAATGCATCTATTAAAATCATATAATAGTAAACGGTTCACATGGCCGGTGACTGGGCCTATATATATATCAGGGAATACAAAAATCAGGGAATACAATCTTAACCCCAGCTAGTATAGTAATCAATTTATCAAGTCGTACAGGAAAATTCTCGAAGAATCTCTTAATTTTTCAATATATGCCAATGTGAATTCTCAATCATTTTTCACATCATAATTGAAACGGGATGACCAACCGGTCATGCCAACTGATATTTAGTTCAGTAAACATCTGTACTATGGCATGTGATTCCATCATCATGCTTATACATGTGTGGTACAAATAAATAAAAAATCGGGTAACCTTTCATAGTTACCCCATATGATTATAGTAATCTTCCTTTCAAATGCCAACCACTTTGGCTAATATATTTGAAACTCAAAAAGTTTCTTTTGAGACTTACTACAATATTAATGTCAAGGACAATTTTATTATCCGAATAATAATAAATTAGTTCTTCTGGAGCTCTTAATTAATTTTTAACTACAAGATCTTTTGCCACTCCATCCATATGGTAAATGTCTTATTTAGGAGAAAATTATTTCGTAATAATTGTCATGGTCAAAATCATCATAAGCAAAATTATTTCTTGCTTTAAGTTTGCCTTTAATAACTTTTTATAAGGCCTGACAAAATATTTTTGGCGTACCACATGTAGCGACCAGTAACATCTTCATGTAACCATACAGTAATATTCATTATATTTCTTTCTCTAAAACCTCCCTTAGATGTGAGTTATGGTATTTATCCAACCATACATAAGCACGTTATTATGCATAATATTTATCACATATAAATTTTCACATTCACTTTCAAGAACGAGTCTGCATTTACAATGCTTATCTGAAGTCACATTGTCAAGGAATGGACAATAGTCATGTGAGCGTGTCTCGTATTAACAGACCACATTGATACATATTTTCTTCACCTTTGAAGGATTATTTTGAGAACCTTTATTATTTTCTTTTTTACAATTACCATAATGATGACTATTATTATTTTGATCTTTAGCACGCCCACGTTCATTGGTCAACCACTTGTCTTCATTTAGACTTATTATGCACCGCTATCACATTCACTTCAAGAATAGAGCAAATCAAGTGGGACAAGTTTCATGCTTTTTCATGAAAAATATGTTATTTTTCTTTAGTCATCATATATAATCAATATGATGCATTGAGACTCAAACCGAATGTCTTACCTATATAAAGGCATGTTAAGCCATAATGAGTTGGGACTCGAATCCAACTCTTATCATCATGAAGCATCAGCACTTGATCCCGATTTCTTACCCTCATGATGCGATGGAACTTGAACCCATCGTCTTATCCTCATTAAATATATAATATGCCAAATTAAAAAAAAAAAAAAGAACTCCTATGTAGAAGAGCATATCAACGGTGTAATTACATCAAAATACTTATTAGGAGTCTATACACCTGAAATAAAATTAGTACTGAGTGATATGCTCAAATATTTCACATACTAAAACAAACCTATAAAATTAGTTGGTGAAAGAATAAATGCAACCCCATATTACAAGTGTGAAGCACATGTATTTAATTACCAGATGAACAACACGCTAAATTCCGCAAGATGACATCAGCTCAAATAGAAACCAAATTAAATGTGTTGCATTTTTATAGTTGTGTGTGTAGTAAGTTTGGTGAAATACAGTAATTCAATACTTTCTGCAGAGAAACCACCCAAACGATGAAAGCTATAGTTTTTATAATAAATAGGTGCATAACTTAACAAAACCTTTTAGACAGGATCAATTTATCCAAACTATATAAAATTATAGAAAATACATTTAAATTATTTCGAGGATATCATCATGTAAGCGACAACCTAACACACTTCTATGAATTAGTTTTAAAACACAAACATGATTTTGTAGTAAAAAAAAAAAGCTAGTCAATCAACTGATATTGTCCAATTGAAAAAGTACTAATTCAAGAAAAATTACTTGGTATTTTGATCTTTCAATTATTATCGTGTGCCACCAAGTAACTAAAACGAAAGTTAAAGGTGAGAACTGACAGAAGGAGCATACTAATTATAAACCATAATTTTAATTTATACTATGTACATACCTCATCTGACTTATTTATTAGAAATGTGCATACCTTGTTCGTACGCTTAGAATGATCAGTAGGGGGCAAGTCTTACTGTTTGATGGCCATATAAGTGTGGTATAAGAAAAGTCCCAAATCATGAAAATTATTGAAGGATGAACTCTATATAACACACTAACAAAAGCCAAGACCTCAACGAAGCTAAGTCTACAATTCTGTTATCTTTTGTAGTAAGTGTAGATAAAATAGCAAATCGTGTTGATAACATGTTAAGGAACTTAGCTCAAAGTAATAATATAAAATAATAAAATAGACAATAGACGTAGAAAGAAAGAGAAAAGATTTTTATTTCTATGTATTCAAGTGTATACAATATTACTTCTCATCTTCTATTTATAGTATTACATAAAGGTATGCAAAAGAATATCATAAATATGGAATAAAGTATTTGAGATCATGTAGAAAGATCATGGGGGAGATTATGGAGGTATGGGAGTTACAACCATAAGTTGGAGTAATGGGAGTTATGGAGATAATGGAGAAGAGTAGTGGGTGTTATGGGAGTTATGGACATACACCATAATCTAATATTTCATCTCAAATTCTAACTTTTTTTCTAAAAAAATAGAATTATAATTTTTTTTAAAGTTCCAACGGCTCCTATTGGAAATGTTACCGGAACTCCGACAACTCTATTTTGGTCGGAAACCAACGATTTTATGATAATATTGTGTATTCGCTGCTTTCGCTTCGATATATCTATATATGTGTATAAATCAGTATTTTAAAAGGCGTGGGCGAAAGACGAGGCGTTTTACATATGTATCCGCGTGGCGTAAGCCCCACAGGTATGCGTATGCGCTTCATCCCCACAAAAAATATATAAAACAATCTATTATATGCTACTTAGAAGATCAAACAACTTGAGTCGAAAAGAATAAAGTTTTCTACATGGAGGAACAAAAAGGATGACTAACTTACAATATGAAGTTTGAACTTGCTTCTATGAAGGAGAATAGAATTCTCTTTGTATTTGTAAAAAAAATTGAATATTCGTTGCTTTTGGGAGATATTAGCAGACTAGGGGACAAGATAAAGAATTGAGAAAGATCATGAATTTGGGCTTCAATCAATAAAAAAGGTCTTGACTTTTAAATTTAATAAATTTCAGCTCCTTTTTAAAACTTTTGAGTAATTACTAAGCTAAATTTTTAGAATTTGGGTATTATATGAAAGACTTATTCAACAAATTGGTTTTAATTTGAAAAAATCTCTGGGGCAGCTCATTAAAAAAACGCGCCTCAAACGCACGGGTGTACACCCCGAATTACTGGACGTGCGTCTTTTGAGACTTTCGCCCCCACACCATCGCACCGGAGCGATTCTGGTGCGCCTCGCCCCGGGACTCGCCCCGAAAACGTCTTTTAAAACACTGATAGAAACATAAATATAATTAGTTATTTTTAAAATTTTAAATCCGCCTCTCTAATCGTCAGCAAGCATGTGTTCCATTACGAGGTAAATGGATAAGAGAGTGCGGTCATTAGTCAAAAGTCTATGACTACAAAATAATTAAATATACATAACTATCAGAAAGACTTTTCTTTTCTTTCCTTGACTTCTGAGTAGATTGTGATCTGTTTGACTCGTTATACTTGCCGTATACCAAGTCCAAATTCAATCTAAGAATAGTAGCTACGTGGAGCATTTTCCTGGAATAACAGTCAACTGGCTATTGAATGAGTCTTACTACGTCTGAAACAAGTCAAGAAAAATGTTGAATATGTCTCCTTTTTATCCTTTAGGGACAAAAGAAGAAAGGAATACAAGAAATATTGTGTGGATAAGTTTTCCTTTCGGTGTTTACATCAATCCAAATAATTTACTATTTAGCACCTTTGAAGGGAACCTTGGAGTGTAACCTAGAGGTCACGGTTCGATGGAGCAATAAAATCAGCGATTATACTTGCATCAAGGTATGCTGCTTAATCCTTTGAGGTGCGGTCCTTCTCTAACATCGCATGAATGTCGGATGTTTTGTACCTTACGGATAGTTCAAAAAGATTTAAGTTCTGTACATTCACTGTGTATAGCTCTTTTACGTCATCAGATTAAGTTGTCGACAAGAACACATAACTCTTCGTAGCAAACCTGACATGGTAACCTGAAAAATACTACCTACTTTAACCAATGTAAAAAATTATTTATACTATCAGTTTATATGATTGAAATCCATTCAACAAGGAGAATATATGATCAGATCATTGACAAGGGTACTTGAAATGCCACTTTTCAAGTCCATTCACAATAATGTTAGAATTTCTTTAACGCATGTTTACATCATATCATAAACAAGAACATAATTTGAATATATACAACTAGTAATTTACCAATTACCTGTTGAATTATAGAATGGTAATGACTATGATTTATTATTGATATCAAGATTCAGACATGTACAGGTATAGATGAAGATCTCATGGATACACAGCCTTTCAAGCGTTCAATAATGGCGTTTCGACTAACTAGCCCTGAATGAAGGGTCAATGGAAGTCCTTCTTTCACACATTCATCATATTTTTCTAGAGCAGATACAATGTGTGTGAAATCTGGCCTTTTTGAAGGGTTAGCTGCCCAACAGCGCTTTATCAGGTGTGCTAGTGCAGGTTGACAACTCGCTGGCAAGGGTGGTCGTTCGTTCTGTAAAATAACGAACGTTAATCAGTCAATCAATCAACTGTAGCTTAATCTCAAACTAGTTGGAACCAATGCTAAATATTTTTGAGAAATAGGTAATTGTGACGCAGAAAGAGAGTATTAGCGTAACTTGTAAAGTTGATGTCATGTCACCAGGAGGAGGCCACGGGTTCGAACCGTGTAAACAGCCACTTGCAGAAATGCAAAGTAAGGCAGCATACAATAGACCTTTGTGGTCTGGTCCTTCCTCGGACCTCGCGCATAACGGGTGCTTAGTGCACTGGGCTCCCGTTTTAGGTAATTGTGACGCTATCAGGCCTTTTAAGGTCTAAATGTATTGTGATACCCATGGCGGAGGGCAGGTCGAGCAAGACTGACAGGCTTCTAGGCTGGCAAGCTTCTGAAAAAGGGGTGCACATGTCACCTTAGGCGAATCACTCATCGGAATGGGATAGGAAAATGAAGAGTTTTGTAAGGTATGACATAAGTTTGCATAGTACGCGTGCTTTTGGGGTTTAATGTGGCATAGTCCAAAAGACAAATCCGTGTGAGCCTAAGCTCAGAGTGGACAATATGTATCATGAACTTGGGTCGTGACATGTATATTGCTTGAACACAACAAGAAAACTGCAAATTTGATTATTCAGTGCTACCAAAACAATGAGTGTTAAATTAGACAAACCTTTTCAGCAACAGCAAAAGCAGCCTGCACTGGTGTCATTCCTTGAAATGGTAACAAAGCTGTTGTGAGTTCCCAAAGCACAATCCCAAAACTGTAAACATCAACTTTCCGAGTATAAGGTTTCTCCTTGATCATCTCCGGTGCCATCCACCGATACGTTCCCATATTACCTTTAGCCTCTCTGCACTGTGTTTCAAGACACGACGTGCCAAAATCAGCCACCTTAACGCGCATTGCATCATTTAAGAGTAAATTACTTGATTTCAGGTCTCTATGGATCACCCCTTGTGAATGAAGATATTCCATTCCTCTTGATATATCAAGTGCTAACCTTAGAACAGTTTCTGTTGAAAGTGAATATGGTTCTTTCTTGTTCAGGTACATCCTCAGAGTTCCTTGTGACATGTATTCTGTAATGATACAGTATACAGGAGGTTTCTTACACGCGGCGATGAACTGTAGATAAACAAGAAATGTTTTTGTAAGAAAACTTGAATCATAGGCTATGTATTAATTTGTTGAAACTGCAGCACATTGGTTAAATTGACAATGTCAAGATATAGCCAAAAGACAAAACACTTAATTAAAGGGCAGGGCATTTGGCTCATTTCATGTTGAATAAAACTACTTACGGACAATGTTCTCTATAAACATTCTACAAACATACCGGAACAAGGGAGGAAACACGTGACACTACGATTTTGAATCAGAAAAGAGGGACTCGAGGAACTTTTCTGAAGCTGAACAGGAAAAATGTTAAAAGGAAAATCATGCTCCTTAATACTTAGACACCAAAAATATGCTATATGTGAATGTATTCAAGTACTACAAATAAACTTTAAATTAAAGAAAAATGTCCCAACTCAGATTCTTCCTTAGATAATCACCTAAAAACATTTACCTGTGAATTCATAAGTTCTCAATTATGCTTTCAACTAGAAGATCATACAAGTAAATATTGTAGTCCCTCCCTTTCATTTATGTGTTGTTTGACTTGACACGGAGTATAAAAAAAATATTTACAACAACAACAATAAACTTAGTGTAATCCCACAAGGGGTCTAAGAAGGTTAGTTTGTACGCAAACTTTATCCCTACCTAGTAAAAATAGAAAGATTATTTCTAATAGACCCTCGACTCAAGACAAGCATAATCACAACAATAACGAAAGAAATACGGTAGTGAGGAAGCCATGAAAAGAAACAGGAACAACAGCAAGATAATAAGATAACCAAAGCCCAAGAAACAACTAGTAGTAATAAAAATCTAAGAAAAAGAAAATATAAGATTCTCAAAAAATATGTAATAATATTTGTGTGGTTATAAGATTCTTGAAACTTGTGACTTTAAACATACCAAAACATTTTTGTGGTCCTAAAAATTTGTCATTAATGATAAAATAGGACTCGAAATTGGACCAAGGTTATCAATTTTCTGAAACGGACTAAAAAAAAATACTGCCACATAAACCAAAAGGGGAGTAAAAGTAACATCATCTATCCTTTTTTCAAAGAAGAGGAAACTTTAAACTTCGCACCTTATCTTTAACGAGAACTTTTATAGTCGTACAAATGTCATTATATGTTTAAGACCACAAATTTTAAACTTTTTATAGTCACACAAAATTATGATATGTTTAACACCACAAGTTTCAGGAGTCTTTCTTTCTTTCATAAACTCTACATCGACTCAAACTAAGACACATAAATTGTAAGGGACAGAGTATAAGTAACATCATTTTTCATTTTTTAATGAAGAGGAAATTTAACCTGTACTATATTGGGATGATAGAGGCGTGAAAGCAGAGCAACTTCAGACTTGAACTGTTGTTCAAGTTTAGCCCTAGTCTCCTCCTTATGAGTTGGAATCCTCACCATTTTCACAGCAACTGCTCTTTGCTTATAAATCCCTCTATAAATCCTACTATGTGCACCTGAGGCAAATTTATTACCAATAAAAAGCTGAGATAAATCAGCTGTCCATTCTTCTTTTTGATCTTCCTTTGATGTTTCCCAAGTTTCAACATTATCAGATTCTAATATCATTGACCATGACTCTAAACTATCAAATCTCTTCTTTTCCATTGTTGTCATATCTGCTGAATTCCACTGTGTTCTTGATGATGATGGCACTGATAATGGTTTGCTTTTCGATCGTCGTAGCCTAAATGGATTGAAACAAGAACTAGCCATTCTTCTTTTAAATCTTTTTTCAGCTTAAAATGTTGTTGAAAAGTGTAAGATAGAGACACTTTTAAAGGGTGGTGTTTTTGATCTTCTGAATATGTGCATGGATTTCAAGAAATGCATGGATTGCAAAAGGCCAAGTCAAAATGGCCATATTTGCAATTTTATGAAAGGTTACAAGAAACAATAGGATTGATGAAGACAAGAAAGTTGAAGTTTCATGTAGAAAAAAAATGGAGAAAAGGGAAGAAAAAGAAGACTCATGAAAATGCAATGTTCGTAGAAAGAAAGAGAGTTGTTATTTGTGTAACTCATTGCCATAACTTTTTTTTTGGTCTAGAAATCAAAAAGCAGATTAGATGAATTTTAAAGCAGTGGTTTTTTCAGGGATGTCTCGTGAAGTTTTTTAAGAGAGGAAAAGAAAGCTCGTTTGTGGTAAAATCCTAACTCTTGTTAAAAGTGTGCAAGTGGCCATATTGTCATAGGATAAACACATTTACCTCTTTTTCAATAATTTTTTTTTTTGGATTTTCGATTGCCCGTGTGATTTATAGATTATGGGTTCAATCCGTGAAAGCAGCCACTAATACTTGCACTAAGATAGACTATCTACGTCACGTCCTGAATGTGCAGCTCTTCTCTGGACCCTGTATGAGCACAGGATTCCTTGTGCATCAAACTACCTTTTCTCTGGATTTTCAATTGCTAGATAAGTAATATAAATTAAGAACATCTTTAAATTAAAAACTACTGCTAATAATATTTCATGTTACAACTTCTGAAAAAGTAGGTCTCCTCCATTCATGAGGCCAACATTGCTTTTATAACCATTTGGCATCCAGTAATTATTGGTCCGATTAATTTGGATTTGTGCTTCATAGGATTCTATTAAAGGGAAAAGCGCTTCCTAGTCCCTACTCAGGAATTTCTCTATTCCTGAGATGTAGTAGACATTTGATTATAGTTGATTATCGATTTAATATGGACTAGAGTTATTGATGATTGTTTCTTTTGTTTTTTGCCGAATAATATATGGAATAAAAAGACGAACGAGTATTAGCTATACATTATAATAAAAACTAGCAAAAATGCCTCACACTTTTTGAATTTCTTTCTTTTTTTTTTACTTGAGAATATCCAATAAGAAATAGTCTTTGTATTATAATTCCTATATTAACATAATTTATTTATAAAATAAAAAAAACCGCACGACTGGTCTTTTTCTAATTTTATTTTTGATACATCATACTTATTTTGAATTTCTCATACATTGTTAGCATCCAATTCCTTTCTTTCCTTCTTGTCTATATTACATTTCAATATTTTTGGTATTATAATACACTACTATTAATTGATGACTACGGTTGGAATAATTTCAAGAAACTATTTCTAAATGGAAGCATTATCATTTCAACACATTTTATTTTTATTTTCTCTAGGCTAAAACAATTTAAATAAAATAAAGGACATTCTTTAGCCAAGGGAATCAAAGTATAGACTCATGTTACTCTACTTGTAAGACAAGTCTATTATTCCAAAGTATAATTCCTATAATCTTGGAATTGTTTCAAGTTGGATACCTTCCTATTCATGATGATATAAAAAATTCCTAGATTCTTTAGCAATTGGTTCTTTACAAGCATAGCCACAAAATGAAGTTGTTGGGACCAAAATGAAAGCTGCATTCTCTTTGTGTTTTTTAAGTAAATGTCAAAGGTTTCATGTCATGTTATCTATATAATGTCTAAAGTTTCATAGCCAGGTGGCAAGCAAACATATTGCCGTTTATGATTTTTATTTATTATATTGAATTTTATTTTACAGCATAAATCTAAACTATAACTATACTGAACTAAATGAAAATCAATCGTTCATGCAATTTGTCTAACCCTGAGTGATCGTAGATGAGAAAGCGTCTTCCGAACTACCTCATTCATCCAAAAGAGATATTTCTATAATTTTTATGACTCCTGCAAATTTAATTCTATCTATACTCGCCGCTATTTATTAACGTTCTTGCCACCAACTGCAAAATGGACGCTCGTGTGGAAGCTCTAATGAATAACACTCGAGTAACTATATCTTGAATCCTTATCACATAAAAAGATGGGCAAATATCATAAGTATTTTACATTGTTTTAGATTTCAATCTTGTAAGAATACCAAAAGATGGTTCTTTGATGTCCTTTGCAAATGTAGAAAGGACACCAGGTAGTCTTCTAAAGGACTATTATTTAGGAATTAGCCAATGCGTCTTTAATGTTAGTTTACCTATTCAATTTTTTCGAGACACAAATGTCCTGATTTATCCTGAAATTAAGATTTTTAGTTCAAATTTTTAGGAAAAAATAAGTATTGGCTAATTTCTAAATAACCTTCCTAAAAATAGTTGTTTGTGCACTTCACCAAATGTGGATAGTCCACGTTGATGGATCTGGAAGTGACTTCAGGCCCAACACTTGAAAAAACACTAAACTGTTCTGGACTGAAGAGGAGGCCCAAATCAACCTCAGTTGCCCATCTAATTTTATGAAATATTTTCAAATGCAGTATTGGTCCCAAATGCACACGCAAGTATACGTAGTCGTACAAGTAATATAATGTTAAATCGAGTGTCGAACCCACAGAGACTTGTGTAAACTACTCGCTAAATCACTATAATTGTTATTTAATTAAGCCACAATAGAAATCCAATAAATGTAACTATGCTATACTATGATCCTCAAAAATAACTAATTATCAAGTACGAGTTGATTGTTGTGTATTCAGTAGAGACAAGTATTCCAGGATTGTAATCAATTCACCACTAGTATTGTACTCTAATTAACTCTCTCTTTCATATAATTTACTCATGGTTGCTAATTAATCGATAAATGCTCTCATAAACTTCTCCTGAAACACTACTCGCCTATTCTCAAATTAACGCCTATATTCCTATGAAATTAATCTATTAGAACGCACTAAGATTACGATATTTAATTAAGCACGGTGACTAGGTATATTCCTATCCTAACCACAAATCCGCTCCCCTGAAGGGTTAAGATCGCGCTCTCTTCAATTCTTCTCTAATCTATAATACGGCTTTTCCAAGCATAACATATATAGTATATAGAACCTAACTGCTGGCCAGACAATTAAGCAATTAAACACAGAATTGAAGAAACAGCCATATATTGAGTGAACTATAATCAAGGTTAAGTTAATGTCGAATAACAATATTCATGGCTAAACCACAACCCCAGAACAATGGGTGTTTAGCCACTCATGCTAAAATCAAACAATTGCATAAGTGTTGAATTAATTGTAAATACTAGAAAAAATGAAGAAAATTGATAATCCTTCGCTCCCTAGCAACTCCGTGTGTATATTCTCTCCAAAGTGGCATGAATCCTTCAAAAATAAGCTTAGACTTGCTTTTATACGTGTTGGGTAGGGTTAGGGCCGAAATAACTATGTCCTGGGCAAAACAGGAAAAACCCATGTCACTGGCGCCCTGTCCAGCGACGGGCGCCCACCAGGGCGCTGCCCTTGAAAACCTTTCTACCTCCAGCACCATAGGTGGCGCCCAAGCCTGCCTGTGGCGCCCAAAAATTTCGGTTTCGTCCGTTTTGGCTCTAATTTTGCGCATTTCGCCCTCAATTGATCTCGAATCATTCTGAAACATAAAAACACTTCAAATTAGTATAAATCATCACATTTAACATCTAAAACTCATGAAACAAAAGTAAAATATGAGGCGATATACATAGAAATATATACACTTTAAGCTAAATATTAACACCCCACACTTAGACTCTTGCTCGTCCTCAAGCAATGGGACAATCTACTACCCTGCAATGCGTCCAAAGTTCATTATCAAGGAGTATTTTACTTTTCAATCACACACCTTACCCCTTGACTATGATCGATACCGGCAATCAAGTATGAACATACAAAATTTCACATTCTTCCCCTTTTTTAAACATGCCCAAGTATAACAATTTAAACCAACAACCTATTTGCAACCACCCAACCTCAAGAGTCAACTTGCAACCACTAAGCCCTCTCAATTCACGCACCTACCCAACAAGAAAGTTTACAACATTACTAATCGTTCATGAGATCATGTGCCCTTACCAACAAACAAAAGAGTGAATATAACTAGTCTCCACATTCAAATATGCCTTTGAACATAATTTAAGGACATCACACAATTGAACAAATTCACTCACTCTCACAAAGAATTCATATGCATCTCATGATCGTACCATAAGCTTGCCCTTAGTGTAGATCTCCACTAACTCAAGTTAGCCAAATCTAGAATCAATTAGGACTTTTAAGGTTGTAATGTAGGCTAAGGCACGAGTAGGATATATTTAGGAATAGTGACTAACCCTCCTAAGCACTTTAATACACTACCTTCACATTTCACACATATTCCTCTCAACCAATTCGCTTGCCACAATTCATATTCAACATAGCCTTTTTATTCAATTAAGCACTTCTATATTTCCACTAGCACAAATTAATAAAAATTGGAGGTGTGTATCTTTTTGTACATACTTTTACTATCAGTTTTTTTTCTATACACACTCCATACATGAAAATTCAATGGCTAGTGACTTTTGAATACAATTTTTTTTAGTGCACTAAAAGGCCTTTCCATGACTCCACTCAAAAACTAATCCCCATTGTCTCACTTTACTTCTTTTAGCGGCTAAGTGCCTTAGGAGGAAAAGGTGCAAAATCTCAATTTAAGAACAAAATAGGGGTACGGCTTGTAATATGGGTACCAAAGAAAAGGTCTAAAGGCTCAAAGGGGCTAGCAATGGAAAATTTAATTTTCATGTGACAAGTACATCCATGATCNAGACTAGCATAACCTACAATTTCGCTTAGATTAACACACGGGGCAAGTTCTAGACTACACAGGATAGCATAGAAAATCACTACCTCACGCACACATTGCACATGACTCAATCACAACGATTTTATTCAACTCTCAAGTTAAGCAAGCACACAAAATTGAGAGAATTAAGCAATATTACACTATGTAGCATACAAGTCAAACAACTGAGCTAAGGCGTCACAACATAGGCTATTTATTTTTACTCAGGCATCACATGTCAAACCAAATACAAGGGAAAGCAGAATGTATGTCATAACCTAATATGCTGGCACCAAACATGTCAATGGGTATTTCTAAGTTACTCAGTTTCTCCTAACTACTCTAAAAAAAAATAATTTTAAAGTGCCCGGTTCGAGCTACACCCTTGGAAAAGAACCGGTGCCCAAAGAAAAACCAAGGGATACTACCTACCTATCCTAAGAAAAAAATAAGAAATATTTTTGGTATTTTTAAATCGGACTTTATCCCTTAAGAAAATTGTCCAACAGATCCATCGTCGGGAAACGCCCGAGTTTTTTCTATATATATATATTATTTTATTTTGAACTAACTGAATTTAAAAATTAACTAAAACGAAAAATACTGAAAATGCGACTAACTACTAAAACAGAACATAATTAATGCTAAAAAAAAATTCTAACTATACAGTTATACAACAACATCACAAGTAGCATACTTCCCACCCCACACTTAAAGCATGCATAGTCCCGATGCATATGAAAATTAACAAAACACAGTAGGGTGAAAAGAAATGCTCCCTGTCAATCGGAAGTCTCTAGAGTAGCAGCTGCATGCTCATCATCGTCAGGGCCTAGAGGAACTGTTGCCCGGGGTCCAGTAACCTCTTCACTCCCCTCATCTTCTATGTCAGAGCCGCGTACGGTGTTCACATCCTTAGAAGAATGAACAGGGCTGTCAGGTGCAATCCCCAACATTTCTTTGGCAGAACTGGATAACTCACTGCGCAATTCCATACGCTCCACATCCATAGCACCTGCTTTACACATCAAAAAGTTCAGAGTTTTATAAATGTACTTGCTGAAGCTTTCGTCCCTTTCATAGCGTGCAGCTGGCGTGAGATTGGATGTTGGCTCCAGTAGTATAGTAATGTCCATAAGCCCGGGTGAAGGCTCCACCACTTCATCATACCCTGGGTACTCAGTCACCCTAAGGTCTAGCATATACTTAGTGAGCAAGTTTCCAAAGAAAAACCGCCTGATCTGCCGCCAAAACCTCGTACGTGTCATCTCACCCAACATCAATTCACCCACATTTATGGGTCGGCCTGTCATCAAAAAATAAATGACACATACCCGAGCACGAGTGCAGTCACTGATATGCTCGGCAGGTATGAGGCGTGATTGTACAAAATTTTGCCACACCTTGGCAGTCTTGTTAAAGTCTGACCGGACCATATGAAGATGAAGAGTGTTGTGCTGTTTGATCCACTTGGCAGTCGAGTCGACGCCACACAAAGTGTGACATATCAATTTGTATTTGGGGCTCTTGACAAATTTTTTAAGCCTCGTTGGGTCAACATCTTCAACCCCCAAGTATTTGCAAATGTCTGTCCGCTGCATTTTAATCTCAATACCCCGTACACTTGAATTAGCATGCCCATCGTGCCAATTGGCATAAAGTTACCGGATCATACTCAAATTTGCCTTGCCGGGGCATGTCAATAGCTTCTCCATGTGCCTTGCACAGAGTTGGCTCATTACCTCAGGAAAGTTCCGCTCCAAGGCTTTAGTGTTGATCCCTACCTCGGAGATATAACGTCCCTTTGGCACAAAGTCCCTGTGCCATGCAACTGCCGCATCATCTACCAAGTCCAACCGGGGTCGGGGTCTCAAAGGTGCAGGGTGTGAGCTTTCGGCCAATTGCTTTCCTTTGGCTAGGCGGGAGGGGCCATCTCCTTGCTTTCTTTTCTTGGTGGCCGGAGAGGTGGAGGAGGATTTGCCAATGTTTTTGCCCTTGGTTGTACTATCACGAGCCATGCGAAATCCTGCAACACCATGAAAACAAGTACATGAGACTTGATAAACATTGTACCTAAGGTTGTGGTGCCCGTCAGGACCGCACACTTAAAACCAAAGGTGTAATTAACACTTCCTTTCATGATTTTGGGAATTAGGGCTCATGAGGGATGGGAATTACCATTGATACTACACTAAAAACATAAAAGAAGAAGAATAAAAGCATACATGGAGATTGAAGAAAGTAAAACAAGATGAAAATTAAAAAAATTTGGGTGAGGGGGGTGGGAATTCCCGGGTAGAGAGAGAGAGAGGAAGGAGGGGAGTGTTTGTGTTCTTTTTTTGGGTATGGGTATTTGGATAGAAGATGGGTTATATTGTTAGTGTGGATGGATAATTGGGTTGGGTTTAATGGGTATGGGTAATTAGAAAATAATAATGCAAAGAACAAAAAAAAAATTAAAAAAAAAAATCGGACCCCCCAGCCAGCGCCCATCACTGGGGGGGTGTAATTCTTCACTGTTTCCAGCGCCCCCAGCGGCGCCTGGCACTGACCAGGGCGCTGGGGGTAGTAAAAAAATAATTTTTTTTTAAATAGAACACCCGATCCCCCTAGCTTTTTTTAAATACTCAATTACATGTCCTACGACATTGTATCTACCAATTCTTAGCCTACAAGAAAAAAAAATGCAAAATCTATCTATTCTTACTACAAAAAATTTAAGAAGTTAACTCCAAAAGCGATTAAATATTGGGTTGCCTCCCAACAAGCGCCTGATTTAACGTCGCGGCACGACGCAGAATCTCGCCTCACTAATCAGCGAGCATGACCTTGGTCTTCTCACGATTTATGGTACCACCCCAATAGTGCTTGACTCTATGTCCATTCACCAAAAATTTCCTTTCACCATGTATAGCTCGCAACTCAAGTGCACCATATGGAGTGACTCTCACTACCTCAAACGGGCCTGACCATCTCGATTTCAGCTTTCCAGGAAACAATCTCAGCTTAGAATTGAATAATAATACATGTTGGCCCGGCTCAAATTGACGCGGCTTAATATGCTTGTCATGCCATCTCTTGGTCTTTTCTTTGTAAATTTTGGCATTTTCATACGAGTGCAACCTGAACTCATCTAATTCATCCAACTGCAGCAATCTTTTCTCACCCGCGACTTCAAGGTTCATGTTTAGCTTCTTGATGGCCCAATATGCTTTATGTTCAAGCTCAACGGGCAAGTGACAGTCTTTCCCATAGATCAGCTTGTACGGTGATGCCCCAATTGGTGTTTTGTAAGCTGTTCTATATGCCCATAAAGGCATCATCTAACTTTGCAGCCCAATCTTTCCTGTTCACACTAACCGTTTTCTCTAACATTTGCTTTATTTCTCTGTTGGATACCTCTGCTTGTCCACTTGTTTGAGGGTGATATGTTGTTGCAACTCGATGATAGACTCCATATTTAGCTAAAAGGTTATTCAATAACCGATTGCAAAAGTGGGTTCCTTCATCACTAATAAAGGGACGTGGAGTACCAAATCTTGAGAATATATTCTTCTTCACAAACGCAGCGACAACCATGGCATCATTCGTCGGCAATGCAATTTCCTCCACCCATTTCGACACGTAGTCAACTGCCAGCAAAATGTACTTATTTCCCCTGGACGATGGGAATGGACCCACAAAAACTTGGTGGTCCCAAACGCACACACAAGTGTACGTGGTCGTACAAGTAATATAATGTTAAATCAAGTGTCGAACCCACAGAGACTTGTGTAAACTACCCGCTAAATCACTATAATTGTTATTTAATCAAGCCACAATAGAAATCCAATAATGTAACTATTCTATACTACGATCCTAAAAAATAACTAATTATCAAGTACGAGTTGATTGTTGTGTATTCAGTAGAGACAAGTATTCCAGGGTTGTGATCAATTCACCACTCATATTGTACTCTAATTAACTCTCCCTTTCATATAATTCACTCATGGTTGCTAATTAATCGATAAATGCTCTCATAGCCTTCTCCCGAAGCACTACTCGCTTATTTTCAATATATTAACGCCTATATTCCTATGAAATTAATCTATTAGAACGCACTAAGATTATGATATTTAATTAAGCACGGTGACTAGGTATATTCCTATCCTAACCACAAATCCGCTCCCCTGAAGGGTTAAGATCACGCTCTCTTCAATTCTTCTCTAATCTATATACGACATTCCCAAGTATAACATAGATAGTATATAGAACCTAACTGCTGGCAAGACAATTAAGCAATTAAACACAGAATTGAAGAAACAACCATATATTGGGTGAACTATAATCAAGGTTAAGTTAATGTCGAATAACAATATTTATGGCTAAACCACAACACCAGAACAATGGGTGTTTAGCCACTCATGCTAACATCAAACAATTGCATAAGTGTTGAATTAATTGTAAATACTAGAAAATAATAAAGAAAATTGATAATCCTTCGCTCCCTAGCAATTCCGTGTGTATATTCACTCCAAAGTGGCATGAATCCTTCAAAAATAAGCTTAGACTTGCTTTTATACGTGTTGGGTAGGGTTAGGGCCGAAATAACCATGTCCCGGGCAAAACAGGAAAAAACCACACCACCGGCGCCTTGGCCAGCGTCGAGCGCCCACCAGCGCGCAACCCTTGAAAACCTTTCTTCCTCCAGCGCCACAGGTGGCGCCCAGCCCTGCCTGTGGCGCCCAAAATCCCAAAAATCTCGGTTTCGTCCGTTTTGGCTCTAATTTCGCGCGTTTCGCCCTCAATTGATCCTGAATCATTCCTAAACATAAAAACACTTCAAATTAGTATAAATCATCACATTTAACATCTAAAGCTCACGAAACAAAAGTAAAATATGAGGCGATATACATAAAAATGTATACACTTTAAGCTAAATATCATGTAGCAACACCATTTACAAAATTTAATTGGCAATACCAAATTTATTTTGATGAATTTTCAGAAAGCACTATTGTTTAGTGCCTATTAACTTCATATAGCTATCATATATATAATTACTTCCTATAGCTACTATTCAGTTGTTACGGTAGTTATTTGTTGTATTCGCGCTGCTATATTCATGAATACAACAGCAAAAAACACCTAAAAATTAGGGTAGTCCAGCTATACGCGCATGTATTCACATGTATTCGCCCCATATATTCATGAATACAGCAGCAAAAAGTACCTAAAATCAGGGCAGTCCAGTTGTACGTGCATGTATTCACATGTATTCCCGCTACTGTTTTCATTAATACAACAATAAAAATCGCCTAA
Organism: Nicotiana knightiana; assembly: GCA_005239525.1. Lineage (NCBI taxonomy): Eukaryota > Viridiplantae > Streptophyta > Magnoliopsida > Solanales > Solanaceae > Nicotiana > Nicotiana knightiana. The sequence goes on along the minus strand of ML418306.1, from coordinate 13,683 downwards.
AATCAAGGCAGTCCAGTTGTACGCATATGTATTCACGCCATGTATTCATGAATACAACAGCTGTACGGTATGCATTCATGAATACAGTAGCGACAATCACCTTAAAATAGGTATGTCCAGTTGTCTAAGAGAGGAAAAACATAAATAGCGTATTTCATGCCTCAATGATAGTATATACCATAAATACTTATTTTGCTATAAAATATAAAAGGTAACTATAAAAAATACTATTTTAAAATAATTCTGGTTTATAATAAATATGATGTATATCTTTATTATATGAGGTAAAATTTTCGTTTATTTTCTCCTAAATGGATGAGAGAACCCCATCTAGGTTGAAATCAAAGATCTCCTTGTTCTTAATTTTGTTCACAATCGCCTCATAAATTTTGAAAATTAGACATTCAACTTCCTCAACTAATTTGGTGATTCAGTTGAATAACATGTACTCTAATTTACTTGTAAATTTGATAAATAAAAGAACAAATATTATTTTCCTTCTCCTTTCTTAAGTTTTGGCTCTTGGAAATCAACCAAAATAACCTAACTATATTTGGGGCCCGGATATATACGGTTTTTATGGTGCACGCGAAACCATGATCTTTCTGTCAAACTAAATATATTATGTATATATGAAGTATTTTTATAAAATTGATCTAATATTATAATGGGCCTCCATATTCCAAAAATGTTGAACGGTGCACTTAATTGAATGATGAGTTATTTATCCAAAGGAATATAGATCGATTCTCACTTAGTACTTCTTTTTTCTCGCTTTTCTGGTGGCGCGCTCATATTCTAGAAATTCTAGATCCGCCTCTAACTATATTATTATTATTATTATTATTATTATTATTATTATTATTATTATTATTATATTTGAATCATTTTGATTTTCTTCCTTAAACCCTCAAAATATTCGTGGCCAAACTTTTTTCTACACTCAAGTTTGATTTTTAGTTGTTTTTATCGATAAGTACTTATTTAGCAAATTTTATTTTAATTTGAAAAAGTCTTTTAGGATTACGGTTCACTAGAAAAACATGCCTCAACATCTCCAAATTGTTGGGTGTACGCCTCTTTAGATTTTCTCCCTCCATCTTCGCTTTTGGGCATTTTTTGTGTGTCTCACCTCAGGGCTCACCCCGAGACTCGCCCCAAAAACGTCTTTTAAAACACTACTAATAACTAGTATCAATTGTCAATAATAATTAGTAGCGAACATAGAGTACAAAAGTAGCTTTCTTAAACCTAAAGTTAGGTGTTTGTTTTATTCATGTAGCTCAAGTTACCCTACAAGTTGGTGTTTTAGTAGCATTATTATATCGTTTGAACCATATGATTAGCTCAAAGTTATTTAATAGAATGATTTGGTTGGTATGAATTTAAATTTTAAAAATGAATCCCTTGCTCAAGCTTAGTCAACAACAGCATTAATTTTTATCTACGTCGGATAACAACCTAGCTATTTTAAGAAAGACTAAATAAATTAAATAACAAGTTATAAATGATTGTCGCACAAAAAATTACAAACTATAATAATAGATCTACGAACGGTTGAGTTTGAGTATTTTTGTTTTTCAATTAAAAATGAATGACTTCATGTATGTGTCACGTGAAATTATTTTCTGTTTTATATCTTAACAACTGGATTATAAGCATACAAGTTGGTACAATTGCATCTTCAAAAGATTTACTTTAATCTTAGACAAAGTGTTTATGAGTCCTAAAAATGTGTTTTTTTTTCTTCTAAAAAATGCGTACATTAATCATTAACACTTAGTAAAGGACCAAACTGGAGCTAATTTTTATTCTACATAAAATTATGGTTATTCAGTTCTAATCGAGATACAATCAAACCTCTATATAACAACTTTATTTGTTCCGAATATTTTTGGATACTATATCGATGTGTTGTTATAAAGAACATATATTAAAACATAACATAAAAATTGATTCCGAAAAAACTTAATTTTTATAGAAAAGTATTAATATATAGATATGTTGTTACGGAGAAGTCGGATTGTATCACCAAAACTATTGAAATATCAAAATAGTGACAGCAAGGTGGTCATTCTTTGCAACTAGGCCCTCAACTATGGGTGGAATTACCTTTGTCCTAAGGGAGTCAATTGACACCATTTTGTCAAAAATTTATATTTTGCGTATAGGTTGTTACTGTTCGTTGTCACTGTTTTTTTCATCTTTTATTTATTCGAGGATCTATTAAAAATAATATTTTTGCCCTCCTAAGATAGATGTAAGATCTGTGTACACATTACTTTTTCCAAACCTAACTTATTGGAATTCATTGGGTGTTGTTGTTGTTGTTGTAAACAGATCATTTTTTATGTATAAATAAATTATATGTCAAATCTTGTAACTTCTTAATCTGCTTACTTCTTTATATTTTGAATTTACCAGTGAAACTCTTGACTTTGTCATTACCTCCAACATAGAAATTGAAATTGAAATTGCGTCAGTTTGTGGATCGCGATCTCACATACTAATCCCTATAAGTGCCCATAGTAGACCAGTCGCGCTACCTAAACCAATCATTATATCGGTCCCTAGGCCTCATTGCTAGAATAGCTCGGCTTCAAAACCGTAGGTGGAGCTTCCGTCTCATACGGCTCCTCTAGGGATAGAGGTAGGATCATTTCGAGATCTTCAAACACATTCGAGGGTTCAATGTTACTATTGTAACTTTGGCCAACACACAAAATGAGACTTTACCATCGTAAAGTGGCTTTTTGCTGATTGGAATCCAAGTTACTGTAGTTGACCAATACACTAACATAACTATTAACTAATTAATGACTTGGTATATTTGATTAAGATGTGATAATTGAAATTTGTTGCATCTTTTTAAGCTTAATTGTTAGGCTTGAGAAATAAATTGTGACAGTAAAAGGTCAACCACCCTTCTTGGACAAAAGATTTGAAAGTGACTATAACAGTTTAACAATTTTGAAAAGTTCAAACATCAATTTTCTTGCACTCATTTGCGTACGTTCTGAATCTTTAATCTAGATTCCTGTTTTAGGGTCCCATTTGTTTTTTAGTTTAAATTTTTTGAAGATAAATATTTTTCAATAAAAAATTAAATTTTTTATAGGATTATGGTTAGCGGTCTTGGGTTTTAAATGTCCGTTCTTAACCTTATATAAGAAATTAGAAATTAATTTAAGTTATAATCATGAAACTCAAAAAGAATGACAAAGTCCTTCGAATGCCATCTTTATAATAGAGATTATCACTAATTAAAATTTTAAGCTATACATGATTTTACTAGTGCATTATTTACAAAAAAGATTATTTATATAGAATTTAATTGACAGTATAATACGTAGGAGGACCTTTGTCTTAAGTTATTCACATGACAAAACCTAGAGATGCCAATAGTTTAATTATTTGCCACCGACAGAAATAAATAGTAAAAGATTAAAAAAAATGGTAAGGACATGGAAATAAATATAAAAAAAAATTTAAGGCTTATTTAATTAATTTTCATAAAAAAACAAATAATTGATGTAACAACTGTCAACTCAAGATCTGCTGTCTAACGTCATTGGCTTTCTACTAACAACGTAAATAGAAAATACTTCGTCCTCTTCAACTTATTACATGACACTGTTTTTATTTTAAAATGCGTCAAAATAATTACAATAAAATAATAACAACTCCGTAAAGTTTTCTATTAACTAATATTATTTTAAAATTTTGAACTCTAATGTGATAAGTTCTCCATTAAAATAAATTTCAAGTATTATATTAAAATTTTCTTTCAAGTCAAATAGTATACATAAATCAAAATCATTTTAAATTTCTTGTCTAATGTAATATAAATCTTTAATACTATATGTTTTCTTATTATCTTGTTGTTATTACTGCTTGTTTTCTTATTATCTTATTATTGTTACTGCTTGTTTTCGTGTAATCTTATTGTTGTTACTGTTTGTTTTCTTATTATCTTGCTATTGTTATTACTGGTTGTTACTACTTTGCCTTTTCTTTCCTTGAGTCGGGAGTCTATCGGAAACAACCTCTCTACCCTCAATGTAGGCGTAAGGTCTGCAAACACACTACCTTCCCAGATCCCACCCGGAAGAGTACACTGAGTTTGTTGTTATTGTTAAGTCTAATCTAATATAATCACATAAATTTAAGGGAAAATGGGCGATAAATTATGGGTGTATTTGATACGACGGAAAATATTTTCTGGAAATTATTTTTCTATTTTTCACCTTTGGTTGCACAATGTACTTTGGAAAATGTGTTTCTACATATCACATTTTTCTTAAATTGGAGAAAAATAACTTCCCTCGAAAAAGTTAGGAAAATATTTTCCGAAAACTCCACATACTCTCACATCTAATTCCAACCCTCTCCCCCTTCTCTTGCCTATCCCGCACCCCTCTCAATTTTTTTTTATTTTTTTTTTTCGATTTCAGTTTTTTCTCGTCACCGCCCACCCCCATCCCCCCTCGCAATTATTATTATTATTTTTTTTTTTGTATTTTTCAATTTTCTGCACTTCCCTCTCCCCCTGGATTTTTTTTTGTATGTTCAATTTTCTATTTTCTGTTTTTTCGTTTTTCTGCACCATCCACACCCCCCACCCTGCGGCAAAAAAAAAATTCTAAAATATTTCATTGCTGGTTTTTTCATTTTTTCGGTTTACGGGTTCAAAATTTTACGAGTTCCACAGTTCTGAGTTTAGAGGTTTATGGTTTGGAAGTTTGCGTGTTTAAAAATTATAGAGTTTACAAATTTTTGCGGATTCGAAAATTTAGCGATTCAAAATTTTATAATATATATAGGTTAGAAAGGTTGTTGGTCGGAAATTTATGGGTTCATGTTTATTTTATCTAAATTATTTATGAATATTCTTGAGAAGTTATTTTTCTTAATTTGCGTATCAAACACCGAAAAATGAATAAGATTACTATTTGTTTTTCAAAAAAGTATTTTCTTGAAAAACACTTTTTATGGAAAATATTTTCCGTTATACCAAACACAACCTATATATTCACTTCGTTTCTAACTCAAATTAGCTAGGATTAATTTTGTGGTAATTTTGTAATAATTTTGTATTATTTAAAAAAGAAGAAAAATCCTACACATTAAATCAAATGGCAGCCTCGCAATAGGCCACTTAGCAATTCATAACAAAGTTAGTTAAGTTACATAATAATTAGTTTTTTTTTGAATTTAAATTTTAAAATTTAAATTATGCATTATATATGTTATTAATAATTAATTACTTTTTTTGAATTTGAATTTAAACATACTTAACTATTAATTTTTTATGAAAATAATAATTTTTAATATATTTAAAATTATTTTTAGTTTGTGCTCAATGTCATATTTCAGTCTGACACTTAAAATTATCTTGTTATTATAGAAACTTAAATCTTAAGAGCGCGCAAAATAGCCGACACACCAAGAATGGACAGACAGCGCACGTTGTACTGCAATTTATAGACAGGGGATAAAACCGTCATTATAACTAACCTTCAGGTCCTTTCTCGTCTTTTGCCACTTCCCCTTTCCCTTCACCTCCATTTCCTCACTCACTCACTCTTAACACTTACTCTCTCCTTCTGCAACTCCTCTCTCTCTCTCTCACACACACACTCTCTCTTACTCAAAATGAGTTCTCGAACCGGGTCGCACCAGCTCAGCAACGGGTTAATTGTATCGGGTCGACCCGAGCAGCTGAAGGAACGTCAGCCCACAATGGCCTCCCGCGCCGTACCGTACACTGGTGGCGACGTCAAGAAGTCCGGCGAGCTGGGGAAAATGTACGGCGTCGGTCCTCCTGGCCCACCACCAACTCTTCTCAAACCCTCATCAAGGTCCTCATCTTCACAGCACAACCACAGCGGACCTGTTAGATCCGGCCCGAATTCCGGCCCTATGGTCCATAAACCCGGAAGCTCCGGCCCGATTAGGAAATCATCATCGTCTTCCTCTGGTCAGCTTATGACCCCGATTCAACCTACAGGCCTCATTACATCTGGCCCGTTGAGTTCTAATGCGGGCCGGCGATCCGGCCCCCTCGAGCCCACCGGTTCGTTTAAGAAAGTTGTGCACGGTTCTGCTGTTACGAGCTTGGGAGATGAGATAAAGCTAGGATTCAGGGTTTCAAGGGTGGCAATGTGGGTGTTTTTAGTGGTAGTGTTGATGGGTTTGGTGGTGGGTGCATTTCTAATGGTGGCGGTGAAAAAGGCGATGATTCTCGTGGCGGTAGCGGGTGTTTTAGCTCCAATGGTGGTGATTTTACTGTGGAATTTTGGGTATAAGGAAAGAGGGTTGTTGGGTTTTTTGAAAAGATATCCTGATGCTGAGCTTAGAGGTGCCATTGATGGTCAATATGTCAAGGTCACTGGGGTAATTTCGCACACATTTACTAGCTTTGCTTATATCAGTTCTTAAATTTTCATTCTTAATATTGAGTGTGATGTGATGAGGTTGATGTTTCTAATTCTTGTTTTTAGTTATAATTTTGTCATTAAGTGGTAGTTAATACTCCCTCCATCCTAATTTAAGTGGGGGTGTTTGATTGGATACATATTCAATAGAGAAGAAATACTTTTGAAACTTATGGTCTAAAATAAGCCAAATATTTCTGTAGCTATAAATCATATTATTAAGAATAAAGCTAGAAATGTGTCACTCTTTTCAGAACAGACTAAAAAGGAAAGAGTGTCACAATAACCGGGACGGAGGGAGTAGTTTAGTAGGATGCTACTGATGCTAGTTTTGAGACTGTCAGTTTACCATTTGGTCCTTGGAGGTATAGGTTATGTTCTGGAATGAGATTCTGCCTGCGCAAACATTTGGTGTGCTTTGATTACGTGATGATGATAGTTTCAATTAGAGGTAGATCCATGATTTAAGACTGTCATTCACCATCCTGTCTTTGGAGGTAAAGTTTGCTATGTTCTGGAGTGAGATTTTGTTTATGAGGATCTTTATTGTGTTACTGATTTTGCGTTATAGATAACTTGGCTGTATTAGTTCAGCTTGAAGTAATCCAGGTTCTACTTAAGGAAGAGTTAAAGCACATACCTTTAATTTTTGGGTTCTCAGTCTTGGCTGCTGAGGCCTGAGTAATGGATACTGAAAGGGGTCGTTTGGTTATTGGGATAGGGATAAAATTTGGAATTACATTTATCTAATCCTTGGTTATGGTTATTAGGCTATTAGGTAATATCTCTATCAGTTTTATACCAAAACTTGGTATTAGCTGTCCTACATTGGATGTGGGATAATAACCCCTAATCCTGGATAAACCTTTATATGTCCTAAATTAAAAATTTGTGCGAGAGGTCTCAGTTCGATTCTCGGAACGCCCCCAATTATCTGTGATCAATTAATATTTGCACACAAGGTTGTGACCTAGTGGTCAATGCCGTGGGTTGAGAACCATGAGGTCTCCGGTTCAAATCCCAACAGAGGCAGAACACTTTATGATTTCTTCTCATCTGTCCAAATCTTGGTGGACAGAGTTACATGGTACCGTTGTTGGTGGGAGGTAGCAGGTATCCCATAGAATTAATCAAGATGCACACAAGCTGGCCAGGATACCGCGAATATAAAAATTTATAAAATTATGGATTAGCATTTAATTAACTAAAGGTAAAAAAAATCAAGTCATTCATTATTACATAACAATCATAGGTCATTTAATCAAATAAAAATTGAGTTAAATTACACTGTTGATTAAAAATATAAGTTATTTTTCAACAAAAACAATGTACCGGTCTGTTCCGTATCCTAAAAGTTTATGTGATGTCGAAACTGACTTTTATATCCACACCCGTGACGATATAGGCACCTGTACCTAAGCATAGTTTGTGTTGTTTCACTGGATTTATGGATTCATAAAGTTTCCTACATATTCAAGAGCATTTGGAAGAAAACCATACAAAAAGTTACCTCATATTAATGTTTGTTTTGAATATGTTATAACATGCTGTTTGGTTGTAGTCAGACATCCAAGTTTCCACATTTAGATTTCTTTCATTCCGAGAATAATATTATGAATATAAAATATTGTTTTGTGTGTAGGTTGTCACTTGTGGAAGTATCCCACTTGAAACTTCCTTTCAGCAGATACCAAGATGTGTATATGCTTCTACGGAATTGTATGAATACAAAGGTTGGGGCGGTAAATCTGCACATCCTAGCCACCGTTGCTTCTCATGGGGACGCAGGCATTCGGAGGTTAGTTTGCATTTATTTACTATTTGAGCATTTCCAGCCTTGCTTGGCAAAAATGAATTGGTATCGCTCATCTCGGAATTTTATCTCAAGTATCACATTATTCTTTTATAACACAGTTGCAAAAATAGACTTGATGTTGGTCCTTGTATCAATTTGTCCCCATGAGAATTTAGTAATGCTTCCAAGTTATTCCAAAGTATTTGTACTCTTATAATGTAGGAACTTGAATACAGTTGTATTAAGCTTTAGGAGCTGAAAGGTTGGGAGCCGGGGCATGTGGGGCCCATGGACTGTCAATGTTCAAGGTTGAAAAACTAACATAACATGTTAATCTCTGCAAGTTCATAGAATATATTTAAAGGCCTGACCAACATCATATGCTAACTATTAGACTGGAATATCAGAAGCTTCATCATATGCTAACTCTTCTACTTAGGCTTCGGCGGCTGGTTAGCTTTTGGCCTTTTGCATGGTTGTTGACATGACTATTGCTGTAGTGTTAGTGATAGTTAATCCTTGTGATTCTGTATTGGCCTAACTCCTAATCGTTTGTGCAAAAACTCCAATCGAAGATTCATGGTTGCTTTTATCTCTTGAAAACAGAAATATGTAGCTGATTTCTATATCTCAGACTTCCAGTCTGGATTAAGAGCTATGGTGAAGGCAGGTTATGGAGCGAAAGTTGCCCCATTTGTCAAGCCGACAACAGTTATTGATGTAACAAAGAGTAACAAAGAGTTGTCTCCCAACTTCCTGCGCTGGCTTACTGATCGGAGCCTCTCAAGTGATGACCGCATAATGCGCCTCAAAGAAGGGTAAGCTGTGGATTTATCTGTTCAATTCACGGACTTGACAGATGATTTCCCGCATGGGCTTTCATATTTGTGTGCCTCTATTATAAATTTTTTGACAACCTTCCAAGTCTTGGCTCATTCTTTGTGGTTGCTCCTAATGACAGCTACATCAAAGAAGGGAGCACTGTAAGCGTCATGGGTGTTGTAAGGCGCCATGAGAATGTCCTAATGATTGTTCCACCAGCGGAGCCTATTTCAACAGGCTGTCAGTGGACTCGCTGTCTTCTCCCTACTTACATTGAAGGTCTCATCTTGACGTGTGATGACAATCAGAATTCAGATGTGATCCCTGTATAGGTTTGCTCATATAGTTTCAACTTTGATTTCTGATGAGCCATGACGTCACAATAGAGTGATCAGATGGCAATATGGGGACAGCAAAACCTCCTTGGTTGTCCCAGTGCAAAAATTCAACTGTAACACCAGGGGACATGAGCAGGGAAAGCTGAAGATCGTAGATGTCTGAAGTTAGTTTTCCCACGTTGAGGAGGAAAAAGCGTTCTACCTTAAGCAGCTAGTCGTGTTGTTATCGTGCATATTTCATTTCTGGTTTGGTTTTAGATACTACTATGTACATAAACTATCAATGTATTTATGTATGTTCATATTTTGGCTTTAGCTTTCATTTCATATGCACATTCGGCTGTGGATCTCCTCTGTAAAATAATGAGTTCTATATCATTATAAGCATTAAGCTTTTCTTGTAATTGTATCAGTAATATTAATCTCTTCATTTCATTAGCTCCATGACTCGACCATCAGCAGTTAATAAAGAGTTTGTTTCACTTTCTGTTCTACTGCCTTTTTCCATCTTGTGTTGAGGGTTTAGCGGAAACAATTCTCTACCCCACAGTGTACACACTATTCTTTCCAGACTTCACTTGTGGTGTTATAGTGGGTTGTTTTTGTTCTGCTGCCTTGCCTACGTCGATGCTTTCAGTGGTCTCAGCCAATGGCAGAGAGGGTTTGATTTAGTACTAGCACCAACAGACGATGTCTAGAGAAGGTAGTAATTTATTAAATGCATTGAAGTAACAGTAAAGGGTAAATGGTATAGCACTCTACCCCAGTTTTCACGTGTTCGTGTAAAGCAATATATCAGACATTTTACTAATGAGAAAAAGTAAACACTATCATTTGCTCACAAAGGCAAATATCAGAAGCGAATGCTTTAGAATATTCTATTCTTCAACAACACATGCATGTCCTCCGAGAGTGACACAAGGGAACTAAAACCAGAATGAGAGGCACCACGATCAAGAGGTTAAAGTCTGGAAGGCATTCCTCCAGCAACAACCAGAGTCTCTCCGGTTACATAAGCAGCATCATCAGAAGCCAAATACGCAACAGCTGCGGCCATATCTTGTGTTGTTCCAAGCCTATTGAGTAATGTCCTGCCCTCAATCTCCCTCCTCTATACACAATCAGCAATTGGTTAACAAAATAAACAATGAATATTCATCTTGTCTTATCATTGAGTAAGAGATTTAAATTAACAAGAACTTACCACATGTTCATTCTGTGTAATGAAATCAGCAAAGTGAGTAGGTACAAAACCCGGTGCTACACAGTTAACACGAGTATCCGGACTCATTTCAGATGCTAGAGCCTGGTATTCCACACAAGACAATAAGAAGAAAGCTAATACGATATAGTTACTTATGTGCCAGGTATGCCAACTTAAAAGTTAGTACCTTAGTAAGTCCAAGAAGCGCCGTTTTTGTCACCCCATACATACCCATGGAAGCTGGTGGTGAGTAACCAGAAATTGAGGAAATTAGAACAACTGACGAACCCTTCTTAAGGTAAGGCGCTGCGTCCTATATAAGCGGTAGAAAGAGCAGAATAATATGCGCAATGGCCAAAACATGAAAAAGTAAGCATTTGGACAGAGGAATTTGAAATAAATGGAAAGATGTGATAGAGAACAAATAGTTAGTGTCCTTGTATTCGATAAATGTTGAAGGAAGTAACACATGCATTTGCAATATTGTTCTGTTGGATTTATTCTCATCAACTTACTTGTAGTAATAGTATAGAGGCCTTGACATTGATATCCCACAGCTTGTCAAGGACCGATTCTTTAGTTTCTAGTATTGCATCCACTGAAGGATTGACAGCAGCATTTGACACAACAACGTCTAGTTTTCCATATTTCTGGAAAATTACAAATTTATATCAACAAAGCTGGATGATACGAAATAAAACAGCATTGACCCCTCATTTTTCGTAGTTAGAGACAACTAGCCTTACAAAAGTTCTTAGATCTAAAAACCATTCCCAAGGAAACAAATAAACAGTTGACCTCCAAGAGATGTAAGCACAGACCAAGAAGTGTTAATTTGAGGAAAATAGATACTAGGATAACAGAAAATACTCCAACTTCTCTCACTGATCGGGATCCCAATCAAGATTAACAATTGAATAATTGTGAAAATTAAGAGTAGGAAATAGAATACCCTGCTGAACTTCCGATATGGAAATGAAGGGGTTTAAGAATAGATAAAACTTTTATTTGTGCAATTAAAATGGTGACTTTACGCTTTTGCATAGCACCTACATATGTTGTACCAGATCTTATGTAAGTAATTTTGGATGTAATCATAATCTTACAGATAAGCAAATAAGATACCTAAGAACCTTGATGAAATATGCCTAATACCTGTACATGAACTGATAACTAAGGTGGCGTTTGTTCAAGATACAAGTATAAGAAACGTCATTAGAGAAACGTTCTTCAGTTTTACAAGAATGTAAAACTACTCCCAGATATGTTTTTTCTGAAACAGGTGCCTCCTAAATCAAGAGCCTACCGAAGCTCTCTTTTAGGTAAAAAAATCTCTTCGCCCAATCACCTTTTTCAATCATTCAATTGGGAGTCTTATTTGCACTCGCTAGTAAATAGAAAGATAAGAGAAACTACAACTTCGTGAACCATTTGTCTATAAAAGATTATGTACAGAGACTCTACGACCTATTCTTATCCACCTGATTCAGGAAATAGCTGCACCAGTGCACCTGGACCTTTGGTTCAATGGTTAGACTCCCTTAGAAACACCCTTAAGCAAAAAACAACAGAGAAGGGGAATTACAAGTAATTGCTATGCACACCAGAGAGTTTGTACAGTTGGACATAAACATATAAATTAAGTCAGGTTCAGTTGGTCCAAATATGAACTATTGAGAAGATTACAAACACCAATAGACCTAAAAGACACCCCATTGATTCAAAATTCTGAATGGAAGTTACAATTTTAAATTTCAATTCAAGGGTCAGGTCGGAATATAGGTACAGTGTACAATATCATTCATACCTGAATGGTCTTCTCTATCAAATTCTTCCTCTGTTGTGCATTTGACACATGGCATACTAATCCAAAGACTTCAATTCCTCGATCACTAAGTGTCTTTACTGCGTCATCTACATTTTTCTGTAAAATGAATAGACAATACCACAAGTCAAATCCAGCATTACAAAGAGAGCAATAATCGACAGCTACACATACTTCCATTCAGAAAAGTGTTGCAAAATACCAGTGGTTAACTAGGACACAATCACACATAAAGAAAACTGAGAACATCAAATAAAACAAGAATCTAACGAAGTTCGGACAAACTTACATCCTCGGGGAAAAAGCTGAAGAGGGTTGTCCACTATGAAACAAAAGAAATGGTACATGAGATCCCCAATTAGAGTCCCCTTTAGATACCCCAAGTGTTTTCCGAACCAATTGAGCCAATAAGCCTCTCAATAGAAGAAAAAATATACTCCCTCTGTCCCAATTTATGTTGCAGTGTTTGACAAGACACGAAGTTTAAGAAAATAATACTTGTAGTCTAAAACAAGCAATAAACATTTGTGTAGGTATAAATCATCTAACTAAGGTTAAAATGTGAAGTTAAAGTTAAATTGTTTCATAATAAGGAAGTACGACATTCTTTTGGGACAGACTAAAAAGGAAAGTATAACACATAAACTAGTACAGAGGGTAACAAGTTTCGGATTTAAGATCGCTCCACTCCTTAGAGTTGCTCCATGCAGCTGAATGGTCAGTGGTCACGGATAGGTTGCGTAACACTATAGAAGTTTCTCTGCCACCGCGCACTGGTCGCGCTCTGATCGTGCACGACTAATAAGTCCCATATTTTCTTCACTAGTCCATAACACATGGCTCCGCCCCCCGCACCCCTCTCAATATCGGCAGTCAACCTCCGCTACCTATACAGATTCCCATTTTCCCCCAATTTTGGTTCACACCACGATCATTCGTGGTCGGATAGCAATTCTGATCCACCAGATTCAAAACATAAAGCCAACAAGAAAACAATGGTCCTATGCCTTTTGTTTGACACAATTTTTTTAGTACAAAATGCATATATAACTACAAAAAACTGCAATTCATAGTAATTTTATCTAGCTTTTACATGTGAATATTCATTTCACAAAAAATAAGAAAATTGATATCCGAATTGAAAACTAGATGAGCTTATCCTCAAATGCCAAACTTTCCCACTGATTTAGGAGGTTCAGTTCTTCAGCAAAAACCAATTTTAGTATATGCAACCAGATAATTGAAAGGAAAAAAAAAGCATC